>LR824615.2:14932500-15086469 GCA_902829305.4 Spodoptera exigua | reverse complement strand
ACCTAACCTAACCTAACCTAACCTAACCTAACCTAACCTAACCTAACCTAACCTAACCTAACCTAACCTAACCTAACCTAACCTAACCTAACCTAACCTAACCTAACTAACCTAACCTAACCTAACCTAACCTAACCTAACCTAACCTAACCTAACCTAACCTAACCTAACCTAACCTAACCTAACCTAACCTAACCTAACCTAACCTAACCTAACCTAACCTAACCTAACCTAACCTAACCTAACCTAACCTAACCTAACCTAACCTAACCTAACCTAACCTAACCTAACCTAACCTAACCTAACCTAACCTAACCTAACCTAACCTAACCTAACCTAACCTAACCTAACCTAACCTAACCTAACCTAACCTAACCTAACCTAACCTAACCTAACCTAACCTAACCTAACCTAACCTAACCTAACCTAACCTAACCTAACCTAACCTAACCTAACCTAACCTAACCTAACCTAACCTAACCTAACCTAACCTAACCTAACCTAACCTAACCTAACCTAACCTAACCTAACCTAACCTAACCTAACCTAACCTAACCTAACCTAACCTAACCTAACCTAACCTAACCTAACCTAACCTAACCTAACCTAACCTAACCTAACCTAACCTAACCTAACCTAACCTAACCTAACCTAACCTAACCTAACCTAACCTAACCTAACCTAACCTAACCTAACCTAACCTAACCTAACCTAACCTAACCTAACCTAACCTAACCTAACCTAACCTAACCTAACCTAACCTAACCTAACCTAACCTAACCTAACCTAACCTAACCTAACCTAACCTAACCTAACCTAACCTAACCTAACCTAACCTAACCTAACCTAACCTAACCTAACCTAACCTAACCTAACCTAACCTAACCTAACCTAACCTAACCTAACCTAACCTAACCTAACCTAACCTAACCTAACCTAACCTAACCTAACCTAACCTAACCTAACCTAACCTAACCTAACCTAACCTAACCTAACCTAACCTAACCTAACCTAACCTAACCTAACCTAACCTAACCTAACCTAACCTAACCTAACCTAACCTAACCTAACCTAACCTAACCTAACCTAACCTAACCTAACCTAACCTAACCTAACCTAACCTAACCTAACCTAACCTAACCTAACCTAACCTAACCTAACCTAACCTAACCTAACCTAACCTAACCTAACCTAACCTAACCTAACCTAACCTAACCTAACCTAACCTAACCTAACCTAACCTAACCTAACCTAACCTAACCTAACCTAACCTAACCTAACCTAACCTAACCTAACCTAACCTAACCTAACCTAACCTAACCTAACCTAACCTAACCTAACCTAACCTAACCTAACCTAACCTAACCTAACCTAACCTAACCTAACCTAACCTAACCTAACCTAACCTAACCTAACCTAACCTAACCTAACCTAACCTAACCTAACCTAACCTAACCTAACCTAACCTAACCTAACCTAACCTAACCTAACCTAACCTAACCTAACCTAACCTAACCTAACCTAACCTAACCTAACCTAACCTAACCTAACCTAACCTAACCTAACCTAACCTAACCTAACCTAACCTAACCTAACCTAACCTAACCTAACCTAACCTAACCTAACCTAACCTAACCTAACCTAACCTAACCTAACCTAACCTAACCTAACCTAACCTAACCTAACCTAACCTAACCTAACCTAACCTAACCTAACCTAACCTAACCTAACCTAACCTAACCTAACCTAACCTAACCTAACCTAACCTAACCTAACCTAACCTAACCTAACCTAACCTAACCTAACCTAACCTAACCTAACCTAACCTAACCTAACCTAACCTAACCTAACCTAACCTAACCTAACCTAACCTAACCTAACCTAACCTAACCTAACCTAACCTAACCTACCTAACCTAACCTAACCTAACCTAACCTAACCTAACCTAACCTAACCTAACCTAACCTAACCTAACCTAACCTAACCTAACCTAACCTAACCTAACCTAACCTAACCTAACCTAACCTAACCTAACCTAACCTAACCTAACCTAACCTAACCTAACCTAACCTAACCTAACCTAACCTAACCTAACCTAACCTAACCTAACCTAACCTAACCTAACCTAACCTAACCTAACCTAACCTAACCTAACCTAACCTAACCTAACCTAACCTAACCTAACCTAACCTAACCTAACCTAACCTAACCTAACCTAACCTAACCTAACCTAACCTAACCTAACCTAACCTAACCTAACCTAACCTAACCTAACCTAACCTAACCTAACCTAACCTAACCTAACCTAACCTAACCTAACCTAAGCAGTTTTCTGTCATCAAGTTCGTTTTTGCATTAAATCACTAAACCTAACATGACCTAACCAGTTTTCTCTCATCAAGTTCGTTTTTCATTAAATCACTAAACCTAACATGACCTTACCAGTTTTCTGTGATCAAGTTCGTTTTTGCATTAAACCACTAAACCTAACATGACCTAACCAGTTTTCTGTGATAAAGTTCGTTTTTGCATTATATCACTAAACCTAACATGACCTAACCAGTTTTCTGTTATCAAAGTACGTTATTACGTAATTAAATGAGGCGTATTTGATGGATCTCTTGGTGCTTGAAATGTTGTTCCTTCGTTTGTTGCTGTTACTTGACTAGATTGTTATTCTGTTGCTTTAGGAATTTTATAAATATTTTTTATGCATCCATATTGACTTCTATAATTAGTCGTATATGTCCAGAAGTACTCGTTTTGTTTTGGTATGTTCCATCCTTTAGGAATTGCGTATTGTAGATTTTGTGCATTTTCTTTGATGTTGACTTGGGCACCTGTATTTCTCAAGTGATTCATTGTACCACTGTTCCTGAGAAGTAGCAAAGAACGGAAAAACTAGAAAATATATGTATTTTTTATTTACTTTTATTAGAAATACCTGTTTATCATTACTTTTTGATCACCCCTTGTACCGTTTTATAACAAACTAGCTCCTCTCACGCGGTTTCACCTGCTGCTCAGCTCCTACAGATCATGGCGTGATCTTTTATAGCCTAAGCCTCCCTCGATAAATGGAGGAACAGACAGTTTTTATTTCAATTTGAAGCAGTGGTTCCGGAGATTAGCGCGTTCAAACAAACAAACTCTTTTTATTTTCTCCATGTTCTACCAATAAAATTGGTGTAGGTACAAATAGTTTTTAAGTTGGACAAGTAGCAAGCACTATTAATTAATTTAAATTAAGTATAAAAGAATCATTATAGTACATGTCTGTCACGTATGTCAAAATTTATCATTTAAAAATAAGTCAATAGAATAATATGTCTTCTCAATTAAAAATGATGTCAGTTTTCGTTTAAAAAGTCGAATATTATTTTCGTTTTTTATACATTTAGGCAGTTTATTATAATTTTTGGAGCCATTGCAAAGATACTGTTCCCATATAGTGCAGTTCTAGATTTTAATAAATGTAACTGATCACAACGACGTTGACTGGTTACTCGGTCAAAATGATTAAAATTATTTTTGACCAACATAGCAGTTTCATAGATGTATAATGGGGGGACCGTCAAAATTTTGAGGTTTTTAAAGAAAGTGTAAGTAGCTGTCGGTAGACTTCAGATTACAAATAGCTCTAATGCATCTTTTTTGCCACTTGAATACAATTTCTTTACCGTTGGCATTCCCCCAGAAAATAATTCCATACCTTAATGTTGATGCTACTAGACCATGGTATTGTGACGGAAAAGAGTCATCATGACGTCTATGAATGGTTGTCAAACGTTGCCTTGACAAAAAGTTCGAGTTCCGCCGTAAGCATGGAGTTTTTAGTTGATGGAAATTTTGTGTAGAACTTTCTGGAAGCTTTTGTGTGAAAGAAATGAAAAATTAAAGAGCGAGAAGGAGAATAAAAAAAATGAATAATGAAATTAATAATGAAAAGACGAATGAAATTGAATATCCAGAACCTGACCGGGGGTATATAAGCGGCTCACCGCTGGCAGTTGAGTTCTAAGTCCAAAGCGATTCGGAAGAAAAGGAAGAAGTGAAACAGAAGAAAAGTGAGTGACATAGTGAAGTGCTGTGAAATAGTGAAGTGCAGTTAAGTCAGCGTGAACAGAGAGCAGCAAACGGAAGTTTGTGTCAGTCCGGACTCTGCTAGAGAGGAACTCGGTGGACGCTGTCACTTAAGTTAAATAGAAAGTCTGAAAACCGGTATTAGTGTTTAATTTCATCCAATCCCGTAACCTAAGCTCGCATAGTCAGGAACGTGACGTCAGGCTCGTCTCGCTCATTTTAACGCTGTCAACACTGTTTTTCGGTTTGTTGTTTTATTTAACATGTGAAGAGCATAAGAGTATTTATTTAATTTATTACACACTTTGTCTATATGAACATTCCAATTCAAAGTTTTCTGTATATTTAGTCCTAAAAATTTTGTTACATTTGTTTCATTAATACTTTTTCCATGATATTCTACAATTAAATTGGTGTATTTGCCCATTCGCTGTTCAAATTTCATTTTTTTTTATTTTTATTTAATAGGTCGGCAAACGAGCAGACGGATTACCTGATGGTAAGCAATCAGCGCCGCCGATGGACACTCGCAACGGAGGAGTTACGAGTGCGTTGCCGACCTTTTAGGGATTAGGGATTTTGAGATTTAGGGATTTAGGAGGGATTGGGGGAGGGGAAGGATTGGGCCTCCGGTAACCTCACTCACAGGGCGAAACACAACGCTGTGGTTGTTTCACGCCGGTTTTCTGTGAGGCCATGGTATCACTCCGGTCGAGCCGACCCATTCGTGCCGAAGCATAGCTCTCCCACACTTTAATTATTATGTTTTAACCAGTTTACAACAGATTCAATGTTAGCGTTTATATCTGCTTCTAAAGTTTGTAAGTCATCCCTATTAAATAGTTAGGTACTAACGTCTGCAAACATGGTCATTGGATATGTTGATGATGTTGGAAAGTACTACGTAACTCTTCAGCTTTAAATATTAATAAAAATAGTAAAGATAACATTTTAACGCGAAACTCAGAGCATTCCTGTTCGATAGAAACTGGCACTCTATAGACGAACTATATTTTTAATAATCTAATTTTTATGTAAATATTATCTTGTACGACATGTTTTTATATTTATTTGCATTATAATATAATTTTTATTAACACATGTTAAGTTTTTTTTTTTTGTTTTGTTTTTCTTTTTTTTTCCTGTAATGATTACTTTTCGCTTCCTTTATTAATGTTTTTGTTGTAGTCTTTCGTTCGTTCGTTCATGTGTGTTCTGCGCAAAAATAAATAGTTTTTCTTTCTTTCTTTCTTTCTTTACATGTATCCTTATTACAATGTGATCTTTTATCGTTTTCATTGAAATCATATCGACATTCCACGAAAGTGATTGCATCATTAAACATTTGGGGAATTAAAGGCATGAAGTTATGTTTCATTATGTGTATTGCTTATAAATTCGTTCAGTTTTCAAATAAAATCAATCAGTTACGTTCAGAGTCTCGCTTGAATCCATGGTAAGAAGGAAGTGACTCTAGCAAATCCTGATGGAAGTCCAATCTGGCAACCACGTGACGAACCAAACGAAGTCACACCAATCTGAAGAGAAACACCGTGTCAATAATAAGTAGTCGATACAATCGCGAGGCCTGGGTCCATACATACCAAAACACGCTGCCCGCCACTGGTGACGACGAGAGGGCCGCCGGAGTCGCCACCGCACGTACCCACCGGGCCGGCGGCAGTGGCTCCGTTAGTGCACAGCGTAGACGAAACGATAATACCACCGAAGGACTGCGAGCACACTGGGTTCGTGATCACTTGAAGTGATACGTGGCTCTGGAACTGGCTCTGCAGAATGCCGCCGGCTGTCGCAATTCAATTCAGTTAGTATGGTGCCATGTGTGACGAGGGCTCCGGCGCAGCTCGCCAACTACTTACCGTCACTGGTCTTTCCGTAACCAGCAGCTTGCGCCCAGGTGCCTGCAAAGTTGCTATTGAGCAGTGCACCGCTCGGCAACGAAACCGGCTGGATTACATCTGTAATAAATAAATGCAAATCAGAACAAGCGGTTACCTTCACGAATGTGGCCGAGTGGTGCATCTAACTACTTACTCGTGTAAGGCACCGACCCAAACGAGATCATAGCAACGTCATTATTTAAGTTGCGGGGGTTGTAGCCCGAGTGCACCTGCACGCTGGAGGTGGTGACGCGAGTACCACCAGAAAAAAGGCGCGCTGAGCCAAATACCAGCTGGAAGTGACGCGCCTGGTTGCGGCCGTCCCACCAACAGTGCGCCGCCGTCAGCGCACGCGTGTTGCTCAGCATGGAAGATCCGCAGACCGACGTGCCGCCCGAAGTTAGCGTTATCACAAGCCCCACCTGCGCACACACTACTGTAACCCAACTTCTTAACGAGGCCCAAACTGCGTCTGACAGGTAACACTTACCAAAAATGGATAGGACCCGACTGGCGCGGCCGCGCCACCTATTATCTTGGAGCCGTTGAAGTCGAGCGCACGCTCGGCTTGCTTGATGCGCGAAGCCTCAGGGATGCCCACGCTCTCATGGTAGTACAGCGCCAAAGGCTCGGCTCCTCCGGCCGAGGTTGGCCCGGCAGCCACCGTCGCCGCCGTCACGAGGATCGCTAGTAAGTACTTCATGGCTCACCACGTACTGCTAGGTACTGCTTTAACCTCTCGGTGTCCTTTAATCTTTTATAGTAATGGCTTGTCGTACTATTATCTTATCACTTGGTATTAGAAGCATATTTCGTAACTTAATTGCCTTTGCCGGACAACAGACGAAGTCCATAAGTCCCCCAGAAGGTCAGGCGCGTAATGTTGACTTCAGACATTCAAGAGATTTGGTTCCTCTTTGTATACTTTAGTTTGTTGTAAGAACGCTCGTAAGCTCTTTCGATTGATGGTACCACAATGTAAGTAGAAATATATTTAGGTTCTCCAAAACTAAAAGGATTACCGAAAACCTCGCATTTTACAATAAATTGATCCAAGGTCGGTAGACGCGGCCGACATTGTTGACCTTACTTCTTATAGGTTATCAACTAATTATCGATGATAATATCGCAAGATGTGATGCAATCTTCACCTTCAGTCACTGCGTTCACTGTAGGTGTATGAATTCTTGCAATAATCGGTGATACACACACTCCGGGCGTCGGTGATCGAGAGACGATCTCCAGCCACCGTAAGCGCGGGTCTGCAGACGGCGAGTGAGGGTAGCTCGCCGACCGAACAGTAGCAGACCCGAGCGTACGGCGCGTAGCGTTCCGCGCTCTCCGCCTCTAAAGGCCAATAGACCACCACAGACGGGGAACTATAGGTCTGATGGTCAGCCGGGGCTGCGGGGTTAGCGCAATGAGTCACCGCGACTTCAGCCCAGGGCAGGAGAAGTCATTTGATGATATTCCCGTCACGAAAAAAATTTTTCAGAACACTTATATTGAGAGAAGGGAAACTACAAAATCCTATATTGAGCGTAGCCCGACAATTTGATGATAGTCGAGTTCATATCCTGCACTCATTATTGATTCTCGCCGAGAGAAGGTTGTGCAATAGCATTTAGACGCATTAATCTATTCATTCAATAATATTCTGCAAATCGGTCGACCGAGATCAAGGTCAACGTCCGTTTGGTCTCTGTGTAGCTTCATGTCGCCTGAGTAAACTAGAACATAGAGTGCGTGCAGTAAAAGTAAAACTTTTGAGTATAGAAAAAAGATCCCAAGCAAAAGCCAACACGGGATTGTAATGATGATGAGTCATGAGTATAATCCCGTGTTTAAATATCGGCCATTAACTACCAGTCACTGTAACTGATTGAACTGAAATTAGAGATTACACGCCCGCTTCAATAGGATTTTCATGAACCGCCATTGGTCGGTGATGGAGAATCAAAGTCAAAGTCAAAATCATTTATTCCAACTAAACCATAAATAGGTACTTTCGAAACGTCAAAATAGAATAGTAGTCTGTCAGTCTATCATTGTAAATTCGATTGAAGAAGAACGAGCAAGAAACTCCCTAGTCTGAGAATGTCAATATAATAGTTTAACATATACATACACATAGTAGAGGCCGCAGCACTAACTGGGGGTGCAGAAGGGGACACTGTATTTAGACCACGAATCCCATTACTTAATACCCAACGTTTACCCGATAGGATTTAAACGACTACAGTTGTTCCAAAACTCTGCGTTGCCATGACAATAAACAAGTCCCAAACTCTCAAATTATCGGACAAATGTTGACAGGGCATGTCTCTCGTGGTTTGTGTTGCTGGCTCACGATTAAGTTCAACAAAATTTAAAGCCGCAAAAACAAAACCTAATCAATAATAATATTTCTTAACGCGAGGGAAGCCGCGAGTAAATGCTTGTAGAAAATAAAAATAAATGTAAATTATTCAGATACATTTCGAATAGCTCACCGCACCGGGTGCTGGTCCGGTGCACGGCCAGCTTGTTCCGTCATTGTGTGTGGAGTCCAGCGAGTGGACGTCTTCCAACATACATGTTGCGTCGTCGCTGGACGCGCCCTCACTACGTCGCTCGCTGCGGCCGGCGGCACCTGCAACAGCGCACTACATTACCACCACAGCTGGCACCAGCGCGGAGGCCGCGGGGCGCGGGCTCGCCCTCAGCCAGCTAGTTGTATTCACGGTACAGTAATATCAGATGTTCAGCGGTCATCCTCGGGCGCCGAGCGCGGCCAGTTCCCGCTGGCGGCAGTCGCGGACCCTCACCTGGCGCGAGTGCTGCTCTGCGTCGCGGGCCCGGAACACTGCTCCAATATATAGGCTCGCCTCGCGATAATGTTATCAACCAACCATCGGATTAATTTCACCACTCCTTGCCAATTCCACGATTGTGCGAATTAGACGAGCAAGCGCACGTTACTTCGACTTAATATTAGTAAATGAATACCTCGTCGTACGTTCCAGTTTAACTTCTTCAACATTAAATGAACTTTTTAAGTATATCTAGACTACGCAGACATCGCTGAAGGGAAACATCGCAAGCTTTTTTTGGGGGGGAAAATTATAGTTTTGCTTTTGCCGTCCTGGGTGGGGCGCGAGGGAGCATCACACTCTTACTGACTAGGCACCTCCAAGACGAGTCCATGGTACCTTATTGTGCTTTCCCCCTTGATGAATATCAGCCCTGTTGGGCCCCCTCTTTGGTGTCCTATTGGCTCTTTTGGACTCGCGCTTACGGTGGCCGGAAATCTTCACTCGATCCACCACAGCCGAGTGTTGTCAACTGCGGCGGTGGGAGCGTGAGGAGGATGGTTCCCTCATGCATCCCGCCTCCGTTATTGCGATCATTCTGCTAAAAGGAGAGAGCATCCCAGTCCTTCTCGTTTCGGTAAGCACCTGCATCAGGCGGAAGGTGAGGACGCCATGGCGTGTGTCTAGCCTCACCAGAAAGACACCCTTGCAACCTGAACTTATAATTTGTCATTGCACAGTTAGCACTGTTTTAAGTCACCGCGGCCTCGGCCTAAAGCAGGAAAAGGAACTGTCAAAATAAGCACGGCCTCATTCAAAAGGCCGGTAACACACTCCTTTGCCACCCTTGTAATACTGAACATGGGTGGTGCCGATAGCTTACCATCAGGTAATCCGTGTGCTAGTTTGCCGACCTAATATAGCGAAAAAAACAGCATATCTTTGTGTGATCCACGGATTGTTGATCCAGGTGTGGGTTTGATGTGTGCCTATGTAATGTTTATGTATATGAACAATAAATGTAATATAAGTGCAAACCTCCTACAAGTCTCGGTGCATGCTCAGGGTACATGGTTACACCTTCCAAGTGACTCAGCTATTTAATGTAATGATCAAACATGGACAAGTCCAGGATAAATAATTCTTTTTTTTATTGTATAAGTAACATAGGCCAATTCAAATCTTAGAAATAGAATAACATAGGCCAATTTTGAAACAATTAAACAATGAATTTAGTTTTGCAAATAGGCCATAAAACGGCACTGACTATTCTTAGAAGAAATGCTGAAACAAACTCAGAGGTCAGTCTCTATTCAAGTCCAGACAATGTAAAAATAACACAATTTAAGAGAACCGTACACAGAAAGTTCATTCTGCAGCTTAAGTGGACCCGTTCTGAAGACAGGCACGCAAGTCTCAGTTTGCAACCAGTATAGCTAGTGCTGCTGAGTTGTCCGACGAACAATACCGATCAAAAGAACATTTAGGTGGGTACTGGGTCGCGCAAGTACTCAAACTGTCAGAACGCAGATAACTGGTTGTCGAAAACCGCGGCAGTCTCACACGGTCCTTTCACTAACTATAATAGCGTATACTAAATAATAAAAAAATGTCAATAAATAAAAATAAAATTAACTATACATATGTCACAATAGGTGATAATGTCAAATTGTATACATATACTTATAAGTGCAAGTTATGTTACAAACATGTCAACATGACCTGTGCAGACAGCGGCGTTATATATAAGGCTTTGAGGCTCAAATTTTGAATATTGCTAGGAATTTTATTGTAAAAGCGTATACATTGACATCTAAACGAACCACTAATTGATTGAAGCCTGGAGGCAGGCACGACATATTTGTTCCCCGTGTGTTAATATTGTGTAGGAGAGCCAAGCTTCGGCACGAATGGGTCGGCTCGACCGGGGTGATACGACGGCCTGCAACAATCATAGCGTTGTGTTTCGCCGTATGAGTGAGGTTACCGGAGTCCCAATGCCTCCCCCTCTCTTCATCCCTTGCCAATCCTTAAGTATCCTAAACCCTTATCCCCAAAAGGCAGGCAACGCATTCGTAAATCTTTTGGTATTGCGGGTGTCCATGGGCGGCGGTGATTGCTTACCATCAGGTAATCCGTCAGCACGTTTGCTGACCAATCCCATAAAACAAATTGCTCTTACATAAAAAATGATGCCTTCCTATTTTAATAAAAATAATGCAATAATTGGTAAGTAGTGAACTATATATAACCTAATTTTATAAATAATTTTATTTTAATATATTTTTGCCCCCCGCTAGGATTTTCTCCTGTGTGGTGGGTGCGGTTACAAACATAAATTAGGATTTAGATTGATGCGTGTTTGCATGGTACTGTTGTACCTACACAGGCCGCTCTGTGTGCGTGACGCGGCGACGCGGCCTACATACTGCCGCGCTGCCACTGATCGATCGGTTTGCTTTAATCTCCGCTCATTGTAAACTCGACTCAATGGCCGCGTGATACTGATAATGCACAGATTAGTCGACCACTAGATAAACAATCGATAGTACGTTTCTTACACGTAACAACAACAAATGTGTAGCTACCTACGTACGCAGCAACATTATGGACCGTCCCATTTTTCTGCGATGGGAAAATCATCAAATTACTTCACGATTGGCGCGGTGGCTGCGCAACTGGCTGTCGTGCGACATGTCGCGGGTTCGATTCCCGCACGGAACAACACTTTGCGTTATCTACAAATTGTTGTTTCGGGTCTGGGTGTCGTTTGGATGTGAAATTGAGAAAATTCTAGTGTAAGGCAACGTTTTTTTTTCTCTCACTCTTCATCTGGGATAAAATACGAGCTTGCAAGCGGAAAACGGATTGCAAAAAAAAGTATAATATACAGAAAAACATCTGCATACAAACTATTATTACCATACACTAACATGGTCAGGAAAAAATACGAAGCTAAAAGAGTGGTTTTTATATTGGCAAAGAGATATTGTAGTAGCTCATCGTCAGAAAAGCTGTAGAAATTGCTAAAGGAACACGCAGCGCCTACACTGGGGCAGACGAGACTAGGCGGCGTCAAGCAACGCTTCAAACGCGCTGATGAATGAAACACAGACAGCTCGCGGCAGACGACAGGGAGATGTACCGGCTGAACACTGTGACACGACGCCCACTCTCCACTTGGGCTTGAACTATCATCCTACCACCTTTGTAAATTTGAGATGAGAACAAACACTGAATGAATCTCTCAATTCCCAAATGGTTGGTGGGCGAGGCTTCACTAGAGGACAGACCGACAGACTGACATGCATAAAGTAAAACCTCTTGAAAAAAAATTCTAATCAAACCAAAAATGTTAATTGCTAAAATACGGTACAAAAGGTGTTACAGTTCAGTTTTTCCTCCGCGTGTCCTGCCGTGGATGGCGTGCACATTCATCATTAAAACAACACTATCAAGATTCTATCGACTTACCTTCCAAGTAGTCATTAATATCTACTACTTATATAAGTAAAAATACTAGTTATGAAAACATTATGTATGTTAGGAAAAACCTACACTTATTTGTAAAGGTATCTGACAAACATGATTATCATACTAGACATAGGAATAGATTGAGTCAGCCTTTGTTTAGATTGGCAAAAGTGCAAAAGTGCATAAGTCATTCCTGGGTTTCTGTGTTAAATGTTATAATAAAATCCCAGTTGAAATTCAAAATTTAAATGAAAGCAAATTTAAATTATGTATAAAGAAACATTTATGTAAACTAGCATACTACAAACTAAATGATTATATACAAGATAAAAATGCTTGGAGGCTAGCTGGTCCTACTCCACAGGATGTTTAGAGTATTTTTTTGATTTTAATTATTAAATTGTACACTATGTTGTTAATTGTTGATGAATTTCTAAGATTTTGTAAATGTGAGTGCCCTGTAACCTATTATAATTAAGTAAGACTTCTAGAATATAGGTACTTCTGTCGGCTGGGAGCTGTCATGCTCACTCAGAGGTCTCATTGGCGGTGGCACGGGCACTGGATCGCCCAATTCCCTATAATATGGTTGAGTTGGGCGGTGCTGGTGTACGTGTCATGTTCGTGAACGGGCGCCGCCTATTGGGACTGGTCATCTCCAGGCTGTCTAAATATGTTGTCCTTGAGGTTCACTTCTTTTTCGTACTTTTTGCCTGAACATTAGTGTTACATTGTTCTCACATATCAGAACCGACTAAATGATGTAACAAAGAAATTTGTGTTGTAAAACTGATTGAAAAAGAGTAACCATGGAGTTTCTTGCTCGTTCTTCTCCATAGGAATCTACACTTTGGAACGAGCAAATAGCTTCACTAGAGGACAGACGGACAGACTGACACGCTTAATTTTAAAGCTCTTGTTATATACTATTTTCCTTTTTTGCTTGCTTGACGTTCAAAAGTGCCTACTGTGGTCTAATTGAAATAAATGATTTTTGACTTTTGGCTTTTGAATTAATTCTTTGAGAATGTCAAAGGTATTTTATGCCGAGTTCGGGTACTTGGCTTGTCTTCTAGAGTTTCAATACTTAAATTGTAAATAAGTCTCAAAAATGTATAGACACGGTAAAGGTAAGAAGTTTAATTTTTAAAACAGTGCCTTACAGCTGTCTAGAAAATGAGCATTTTTTGGCATTTAAGGACTATATGTATATACACACACCTACACGTAAAGTAGGGAATGTTTTCATTGATATATTGTTGGCTAGGTATTGAAAAATAAATAGGGGTTTACTAAGACAATTTTTGATTAAGTATTTAATATTTACGGAAATAATTGCTCGAAAGTTAAAAAAGGCGTCGCCTTCCCCCTCCCCCGGCTAACGATCTCAGGTTAGAAAATATGGAAAAGTCTTGAAAGTACATCTTCATACATTATTTCTAAGAAAATTATTGTGAACTAGATAGAATGAACAGTTTTTGAAATATTGTACAAAAAAAAATCGGAAATAATTTTGTAATTTAACCGTAATATTATGCAAGCAGTTTATTAACTTTTTTTGTATATTTTATTATTCTGAACGTATCCTCTTGTCCAATATTACCAACTTGTCTAGAGATGGCGCTATACTAATCGCTACTTACGCGGAATCGCGGTTTTAAAACACTATCTCACTCATTGTGCCAGACGAAAAGCTAGGGAACCCTACGCTGAGCGTAGCCCGATATGCTCTTGGCCGATATTTTTTATTGTATAATTTTGACGTTTTATATAAAAGTGGTGTTTTCGACATTCCATGTTTCGCTCACGATTATTTTTCAAAGAAAATATGAAAAGTACTCATGCTAAGTCATGTCTGGTATTCAGAGGGCAGCAGCGTGTCCTCCGGTGCCCGGTTGTGGCCCTGTAGGGAACTGGGAGGATAAATAAAACGCTGGGACTACATTAACTGATTGATTTATTCGTTGACTCCTCGGCAAACTTAATTGGTCCACCTTTATTGCTTCTAACTAGTCGCGCACAAAGGGCCGCGGGGCGCGGGCGCGGGCGCGGGCGGGGCGCGGGGCGCGGGGCGCGGGGCGCGCGGGTCGGTGGACCAGCGAAGTGGCCGCGGCGGCGCGCGCCGCTCCTACTCGAGACACTTAACCTAGCTATGTACAAAATTAGTACCCGTTTAAATGAATGTATATCGAGTCTATTTACACGTGAGGAGGGGTGCGATGACGTCACTGCGCACTCGGCGCCTGCGCCTGCCCCGGAGAGGCGGGCTGCGCCGCGGACGGCGCGCCCGGCGGCTCGGCGCTGGACAGGCGCGCGAGCGTCTTGTACAGCGGCGAGTTGACGAAGCGCGGGTACGAGTCGCGGTGCATCAGCGTGTAGATCTGCAGCTGCGCCTCGTCGAAGGTGTGCGGCGTCGGCTCCACCATGTTGCGGTTGACGATCTCCCGCACGCGCGAGTCCAGCGACACCTGTAACAGCGGTCGGTCAGAGAAGGCAGGCGCGGGGGGGGCAGCGGGCGGACGTCAGCGGCTCACCTCCTTGGGCGACAGGATGGAGATGTAGTCCTCGTAGATGAAGCGCGCCTTCTCCTCGACGGCGTCGGGGTCTGTCTCTCGCTTGAGCTCTTCGCACGCGAGCCAAAACATAATGTTCTCCTCAGAGTACTCGCCGCGTAGGAAGTCGCGAAACACTTTCCGTCCGGCTGAAACACGCAAAGTACCACGTTTTTATATCTACGCTCTGTCTCGTACACAACACTTCTTACTTCTATTCCAAATTTTAACAAGATCCGCTCTATTTGGACATTATTGGCTAAAACTGAAGCCCGGTGTTTCTCGTACGAAACATTTACCTAGTTTCCAGTGAGCTGTGAGTATAATACGGATAAATGATCGACCTATGTTGGGATAGTTGTACAAAAGAGTCGCGGGCCCTGTTTGGTATAATAGTGGTGTCGGTTCCTGGAACATTCTACATATGTGACGTAGAGCCAAGTTCTGATATGTGGACCAACGAACACTCACATAGGTTTCTTTAAAATGAGTTTCACCGAAAAGCCTGATTGCAAAATATGAAGGTGTATAATAACAATTATGTGGTACATATATCCAATACTAGCTGTTTCTGCGCGGTTTTTACCGTAGCATTTGTCGATAAATGGATTATCCTATATATACATTTTTTTTTCAATTCGAGCTACTAGTCCTTGAGAATAACGCGATCACACAAACTCTATAAATTCTTGCAAATAAAAAAATTATTATTAAAAAAACAAAATACCCGACTGCACACTAAAAAAAGAGTAAAACAAGCCCCACAATACAAATTTACTGAATATAATTTATAAATGTTGATGGAAAGCATCGCAGGCGGGGACCAACAGAGGCTTATAGTCATTTCTGTTGTGCACCATTTAGCAGAATTTTCGTTGGTGGCGGTCAAGGTGGTCCCCGCCTGCGATGCTTTCCATCAACATTTATAAATTATATTCAGTAAATTTGTATTGTGGGGCTTGTTTTACTCTTTTTTTAGTGTGCAGTCGGGTATTTTGTTTTTTTAATAATAATTTTTTTATTTATAACTTTTTCCCGTGGGAATTTTGAGAAAAAACGTATCCTATATTAATTACTCCCGTGATTGAAATGAATCTAATGATACCGCATACATATTTTTTTAAAGGAAAATTTAGAAAAAATATTATTATGTCTTTATCCCGTGGGACTTTTAGGATAAAATGTATCCTATGACACTCCCGTAATCAAGACAAATCTAACGATACCTCATACATCAAAATCCATCAAGCCGTTTAGGCTACAGGAGGTCACAAAGGAAAAGACATACATACATACTTACATACACTCGAAAAACATTACCCTCCTTCTTTGGCAGTCGGGTAAAAAACGGGCATTCTAGATTTTTCTCTACTTCAATGAAGAAGAACAAGAGATTGGTTTTACTAGTTTGACGATATTTGGCATAGTTATTTGAAGTATCCTGGCATTATTCTTTAAGTTCCAAATTTAAAATTGGAAATTAATTAAAGAAAAATAATGATTATAGCCCTATTTTAAGAAGGTAGTTCGCAAACTTACGTGTCTCAGCGGCTAAATGTAAGTCATTCAACTGTCCAGAGGACTTGACCACGGTATCAAGAGACCGATTCGGTCAAAAGAAAACCCGGTTCGGGAAGAAAATGATGCACAAAATCAAGAGATGACCGCTTTGGTGAGTCGGGCGTTGCGGAATCGTAAGGCGTCAAGTATGGACCTACAGAGGAGCTTTGAAGAAGTAAGAAGCGTAGAAGTTAGCCTGTGGACGACCAAGAGGAGGCTTTTGGCTGCCAATATCAGGAGTTACCGCCCAGCTCAGGCCCTAAATTACTGCGTAAGCACCGTGTTGCTCGACGCCAGCTTGCTCGGAACTGTGCTTGACTGAAATAAAGTATTGTTTTCTAATAAAGCTAGAATCTATTTGCGTGGAGAGGACTGACGCCAATGAGTGCTGCGAAGACCACAGGAATGCTATGCGGAAATGTGTTTCGAAGAAACCACTCCTTATAGCGGAGGCTCCGTTATGCTTAGGACAGCAATTAATTCGACGAAGCTTACGGTACATAATGGAAATCCTAATTACCATTGGACAACCCCCATTGGCTGCACTCGGGAAAGATTCCATTTTCATGGACGACAATGCTCGCTCGCACCATTCTGGCGACGTGGAAACGTTCACGCAAGAAGTTGGGATCCGTAGTTTAGATTAGCCAGCTCGAAGTCCAGACCTCAATCCAATAGAGTATGTCTGGGATGTACTAAAGAGACGGGTAAGACCAGTGCAACCTGCTCCTCCTGGAGCTAAAGAGAGTCATTGCAGACGACTAGAAACGTATTCCTCAAAACTTTATTAAGAACATTGTAAAAAGCATGCCCAGAAGGCTTCAAGCTGTGATTTGGCAAGAGATCACATTTGAAAAATCTTATCTTTATTGCAAACCACTTCTGATTGTTTGGGCGTGTACTTATTTTAAAGAATCCATCGGTTTTTTTATTGGTCCAAATTCACTTCAAGCGCATTAATTTACACGATTATAGGTACACAGACTACATTAACTTAAATCAACTTTAGAACGCACCTTAAGTGCCCGTTTTTTTTTGCAAAGGTGTGTATATAATATGAAAATATACTTATTATTATTAAGCATTATTCACCATTTTACTTCACCTCTCTCGTAGGTAATTACTCGAGCAATTTCTAAGGACAGGGCTTCTTACTCCGCGCGCCGACAACATCTACTCGTATAGCGAACGAACTACCGCTTATATTGCACCCAGACTTATGAAAAGCTTAGCCTCACAAATAAAAAATATTATTACGCCATAAAATGCAATATTATATAAGTGCCGCTTATCTAAGTTTTTCATAATTGTTAACGTACATTAACGTATATAATACTTATTTGTATTCGTGTCAGGTTGAAATGATTATTGCGTTGGTCGTTCGCTTTGTAACAAGTAGACATGTAATAAAGGGGTATTTTAAAAATGTGATATAGCTTAATGTTGTCTATCCTCGTCAATTGGTCGTTCTAAGGATACTGCAGCACTCGCTACGTACCTGCGCTGCGCATGAGGCGGTCGAACGACTGGCCCCAGCTCTGGATCTCCTCTAACGTGGGCCTGCAACAGAGTGCGCTTGCTGTTACCTTCCGGAGTAAGTGCGCGCGTGAGGGTCAAAGTGGCATGAGTACTGTGCTCACTCAATCGTGGCGGGGCAAGTGGCTGCTGACGTGCAACGTGTCGCCGGTTCGATTCCCACAACACTGTGTAATCCACAAATTGTTGTTTCGGGTCTGGGTGTCATGTGTAAAGGCACCCACGACACAGAGATCCTAGTGTGAAATTTTGTTATTACGTATTGACATTGATCTGAAATAAAGACTATACATTACATGATTATTATAATATTTAACGGAAAGAAGGAAAACTTATTTATTCGGTACCAGGCACGATGTACTAGCGAGAGGAACTGGGAACCCGTCTGCTCTTGCTGCGAAGCAGTGATGCTCGCAAAGGAGGAGGCGGAGCGCGTGAAGGAACTATCCTCCTCGCGCCCCAGCCGCCGCAGAAGGCGACATTCCGGGCGTCGGGGATCGAGAGATGATCTCCGGCCACCGTAAGCGCGGGTCTGCGGGCGGCGAGTAAGAGTAGCTCGCCGACCGAACAGTACCAGACCCGAGCGTACGGCGCGTAGCATTCCGCGCGCGCCTCAAAGAGCCAATAGACCACCACAGACGGGGCCCTATAGGGCTGATGTTCAGCCGGGGTTGCGGGGTAAGCGCAATGAGGCAACGCGACCTCGGCCCAGAGCAGGAGAAGGAACGGGGGGGTTTGTAGTCAGTGAGAGTCTGACTCTCTCGTCTAACCCTGGGAGAAGTCGTTTGATGATTTTCCCCTGACAAAAAAAGGCACACCTGACTAAAATATTTATAAAAACAATAAAAATGAAATAAAACATTTAAACTAAAACAGAAAAAACGAGGCGACATGCCACGCCAAACGGGTTGCCATTGAGTACCTAATTAAGTAAAAATCCTAAGTAATAATTAGTTAATGAAGGCCAACACAATGTAGCTGCTGTTAACCATTGAGGAGTTCCCTTTGCTATCGTTCTACTTAATCACCAAACATCTAATGCCAGTCGCACCTCTTCAAGGTGTAACGCTCCCAACACTAAGTTATCGGGCCAAAGCACGAGCTCATTGCTGCTTGCTGTAAGCTTCCGAGGAGTTCTCGCGGCTGTATTTCAAATCCGTCATCAGCTCCAGATCCTCATTACATTGTAGTCATTGAAATACGAAAGTGACCCTCGGGACCCATCGTCAGACGATACGTTGGTGACAATGATACCACTTTTAAAGTAGAACCTTTCGAACAAAAAAGGATCTATAAATAGACAAACTCATCCACGAATGTGTGCCTCCATAAATAAACAGCATACATTCAAACTGAGAAACCTCCTAATTTTCGGGAGTCGGTTAATAAAGTCTTTTATGTCCTAGTACGTAAAATATGGAAATAAGTTGCAGTGGACGATTGAGACAAGCAAAAATGTATAAACAAATGATGCGGCTGCTTGCAGATGTGCTTCATGCACTTTCTATGGAGCCGCGATTACTTGATAATTATTTATAGACTGTTTCCGTACACACGATGATTCAATCGAAGTGAATAATTACAAGCAGGTGGACATTAAGTCGGGGTCGGCTTGACCGCAGTGATACCACGGCCTCACAGAAAACCGGCGTGAAACTGAGCTGTGTAAGCTAAGTTACTAGAGGCTCTATCCACAACACTAGGTCGGTAACTCCTCTAGTGTAGCGGTCGCCCATGAGAGTGCCGATTGCTTACCATCAAGTTCCGTCGGATCACATTAAATATATAGAACAGAGGCTTTTGTCATGTTTCAGTAGTTCATTCTAGAGTCTGGTGCTCTCTACCGATCCAGAGAAACAATACATTTAACGTGTATTTTTTAACCAGCCGGACACGTCAACATGGCTGCACTTGTATCCAACGAAGTATAAGAGGACCGAGTTTTATTTAAATTTCTGCTTGTATTTCGTGTCTCAGCAAAAGAGATAAAAACAAAATATTTCAAGACACGGTTAGCTTAAAAGACCTGGTGTTCCATAATGAAAATAGTCAGAAATGATGCAAAGTATGCGCTGTGAACGGGAATGGATCGACTTATTTCCCTGTTGAGAGCCCCGCGCCCGCGCCCACGCCCGCGCCCCTACCTACTCGACTCGAGATAGTTAGCGTGGCTTAGCTTTACTGAGTACAACAATTACGTCCTACGTCCTAGTGGGGAGAGTGCAAGCTGCAAGAGGAGTAGTAGAGGTGAGGGTACTCACGGCGCGTCTCCGTCGCTGAGAGGCGGCTCCTGCGGGCCTGGCTCCGGCTTCTTGCCGGGCCCGCCCTCCGAGCCGCGCACCGCCAGGCTGCACAGTTGCAAACGTTACACTTGGCTCGCTCGGAGCCGCCGCCGCGCGCCCGCGCCGCCGCCCGACGTGCCTGCTCACTGCTCGTGAGTCGAAGCTTATCTTACTAAAGCGGCAGCGAGCCACCAGCTTCGAGGATGTCCACAGTACGTGGGCTGGCGGCGGCGGCGCGCGCGGCTACTGCCTACTGAATACAGGCGGACAGGGCGCGCGACCTCTCTGCACTCACCATTTAGCCCTGGAATAGAACAAAGGGAGCTGTCACCAATCAATGCCGCTTATTTGCTATTTATGTGTATGTGGAGTGTCACTCTACAATAACAACAAGATCGACTAGACTTGTGTGTGTGCGTGCGGCTTCTGATATACCTACGCGGTGCAAAGATGTCACTGTGTGTAAACAATAATAATAATACTTCTATAATCTGTATGTATATCACTCATATATTTTGGTTTACTACTAGTACTAGACCGCGTTGTAATGAAATATATTTCTGCGTCGATTTTTGTATTTGAAATACAAAATTTTTATATAAACAATGATCAGTGTCCCAGCTAAACATTCACTCGTGCTCAACATTTTTCCCCCCTTCACCAGGTGACTGCAATGGTACTGATTGAGACACATTACTCTGCTAATTGTGACACATCATCTAGAAGAGGATGTAGGCCGCTGACAGAAGCAAGACACGTGCAGGAGGAGGGGTGGGTACTGACCAGGAGCAGGAGCAGCAGCAGCACCAGCACAGACAGCAGGGCTTGGCGGCGGCGGCGGCGGGCCGGCAGCCGCGCGCCAGCGCTGCCAGGCTGCACATCTGCAACACGCGAGCGCCGCTCTGAACATCGTGCCGCGTCGGGCTCCGCACTGAGTCGTCGACTACTGCAGTACAGGGGACGCGGCTCCACTGTCTCAGATACACTCAGCTACTGAACTACACGCGCGGGCTCACAACAATGACCATGTGTTCTAGTGGAACGTAAACACAGCGCGCGGACTGTTTACATTACACACATCTGACTACTGCGGGCGCAGACGCTGGCCGACCGGCTGCTAAACAACATCCATGGTTCGATTCCAATTCTTTATGTTATCTGCAATCGTTGTTCGTTCGTTACCACGGATAACTAGCTCTACCAATCATTCAATGAACTACCTAATCAGTAAGCAGTGCGGTTTAACTAGATACTTATTAAGCCAAAACAAACTTTCATTTTCTGCCACGCATAGCGCCATGTCAGGCGCTCACATCATTCGGGTTGTCAATATGACAGACTTTCCAATTTTACATCAGCCTCAGACCAAGATATGAATTATTGGTCTGAGACATCAGCACATACCAGTCATTCGAGTTTAGCGTAAGAAGTCGCGGATTTGAAAACGACTCATAAACTTTAAAACAGTTAGATCTCTGTTCTATCGAATGGTTGCTAGCGCGTCCTAACGTACACACGCACAAACACAGGTGTACCCTAAGCCAAGCAGGCATCGTGTCTGTCGAATGGACCGAAGCATGGCGAGTCGGGTGTCTGTGATTATATTATTGCAATATCGTGACGGCTTTAGTTCAGCGACAGGCCGCGGGCAGCTGGGGCGCTGTGACCGACCACTTCCTACTTCCTGGACTTGTGTGCGCCGCGTCCTGCCAGCTACTGAGCTATACAAGTAACATGGTCGTTGTTATTGCACCAAGACCACAGCTTGGTACGTCAAGGCCGGCTCTCAGCTACACTAACGAACCAACGCAATCCAGCTAATAAGCATAATGCAATGTAGTTTAATCGTATTAGTAACATTCTGTCACACTAATCAATTAATTTTGAGATATATTCTTACTGTATGAGTACTTATTCAAATACGTAAAAGGATTCACATTGAATACTATACAAGTGTTTGCTCATTTTGATGACATTTAATTTTAACGTTACCCGTGAGATACAATAATGAAGGCCTTACTATAGTCAGTGTTCAGCCCGAGCAACGTCAAGCCCAGAAGCTAGTACATCACGATACAGGTAATAGCTACATTTGATTTGACAGTGTGTGTTATGTACCAGGTGGAGGTACCGAAGCAGGGCAGCGTCACAGCGCATCGATGCACAGTACTCGCGGTACCTAGTAGGGAAGTACAAGCAGCCAGCTAACAATACCATTCCTTATGGCTGCACATAGAGTGGCCGGCGGGCGCACGCTGCCGGGCGACGCCCTGCCCCGCGCCTCGGCTGTCCCATCATTGCGGCCGACATGTTGCTCAAACAAGCTCTGTTTAGTAGCAAGATAGCAACACGCGGGTACTTGTTGTGGCACACTTCATCAAAGGCACAGAAATATTAATTGTGAGATAAATTGTTGGGTGTTCTGCATGATCGTACAAGCCCACGACACACGAATAATTCCTAGTGCAGGGAAACGTTTAACGAAAATGATTTAATACGTTGTTGCCGATTCTGCGTACAACCTGATTAATGTAATGAACATGGGATCTGCGCTCGAGAGGGTAAATTGTAGTAATGGCGGGCGAGTGCTGAGCGAGCAGCTGGTGGAAGCCACGGCAGCAGCGATGACGCGAAAATAAACAGCGTTTGGAGGGTAGTAGGTGAGGGTCGGCGAGCGGGCGCGGCGCGGGCGCGGAGTATTTATAGCGCGTCCTCATTGAGGCGCGCGGCGTGTTTACTGCGCCACGCTATTCCGGTCGCCATTGTAAACAACGGCTCGCTCGCGGCCCTGCGGTGACACATACACGCCAGTCGCCGCTCCTGGACCACACTACTGAGCACACTGCACACTCGCACTACGTGGCCCGCGCCCGCTCGATGCCAGGGCGCAGCGCGGGCATGCGCGGCGCGGCGCCGGCCGATCGATGCTCACCTGCGGCGGGCGGCTCGCCGGCCACGCCGGCGCTAGGCGCGCGGGCGCGGGCGCGGCATGCGGCGAGCGCGCGGCCGGCGGCGGGCGAGGCGAGGGCTGCACGGGGACGGGCCGCGGTCGGGGCGCGACTGACGCCCGGCGCCGCGCGCCTCGCTCCCGCCGCGCCGCGCGCCGCCGCGCCTGCGCGCTGCGCTCCACTAATGCGGTCAGCCGCCCGCCCCCGCCCGCGCGCCCGCCCCCGCCCTCGCCCCGCCGCCGCCTGCTCGCGGAACGTGATCGCTTCTGTCCCTCGTCAGCACTATGAATGAATGGCACTCGATGATGCACTCGGCGACTCGATCATTAGATAACTCTGCGACTACAACAGCAACACACGAACTCACACGGTCGGCCCGTGAAGGCGTCGTGCATCAGACATTCACCGGCTGGTGTCGTAAGCGTAAGTACGGACGAGAGCGCAGGTCTCCGAGCGGTAACAGCGCAGGTTCAGCGGGGGGTCAGTCGCCTGTCGCTGTCAGATAACATAGATAAGTGCGACTGGCGCAGGAAGCCAACTCTTGCCTACGTACACGTGTGCTTACTGGGAACGGAGCCTTTAATAGAGCAAGTACTACCACATTGATTTAACTCAATTATAACCAAACAACAGGGACCCACACTGGTAACTAACGCACTGCTAGGCTTTTGTTAAATAATTTTCAGGTAGGTAGCCAATAGCTAAGTTTCATACAGTATATAATATCATTATTACGACTGTTTTAATGTATTAATTCCACCTAGTTGTGTGGAAGTTGAGACGCCATGTTAACGCAGAACCTACCACGATTGAGCGCTACGGCTACACCGTAGCAAGTGACTACGACGCGACAGTTCGCCGCTACGCAGGCTACACAGCACCGCGCTGGCGCTCGCTACGCGCTGCTACCGCGTAGCTCGTAGGTCGTAGCACCAGGGTATCGGCATCGATCGAACGCTCGATGATCATGACACATACAGTGAGTACATTGCTTGCACTAATTAGTTGTCGTCTCGCACATGCGACTGTACTCTTATCGAAGTACACAACTTTCACATGTTGTTGTCCGACATCTAAGTGTGAGAACTCGTGCTTAGGGCACTGACTCGGCAGGTGCTGAGATACCACGGCGCTGACAGGAAACTGGCGTGAAGCAAAACTTGCGCACCAATTCCAAATAGACGGCAACGCAATGTCCTCTCCTCTGGTGTTTCAGGTGTAAATGGGTGGCGTAAATTGCTTACCATCAGGTTTGCTACCCGCTCGTTTCACCTTACAAATAAAGAAGACAAGTAGCTACTTGATAAACCAAATTTGAAAGCAGCTTTTAGTTTGGTATAGCATGTGAGCGTGAGCGTTACGGAGCGTACTCGCACCGCGTGCTGCAGTAGCTGCCGGTTTCATTCGCCGACCTGTTGAAAGCGCGCATTTGTCATTTCATTTTATCGCAATATATAGAATAGCCTCGCACCGGAGCCTGGCACGCTGCAGTGTTTAGCAACTGAGCATAGGTATCTGTAATTAGTTATGGTGTGGGAGACGCTGATGTACCCCGCCGCCCCGCGCCCCCCGCGCCCCCGCGCCCCCGCGCCCTCGCCCGCCGCACTCCGCAACGATTAATGACGAGGCCTCTTTGTTCCCGGAAGAACACGCAGATCCGAGCTCCATGTGTTGTGGGGACCGACCAGGAGCTGTGGGAGCGGCCGAGACATGTACTTGCTACGCGCTGAGTACAATACACTGTTGCAGCCTGCTGAACCAAGAATATAGTCATGACCCATTACACATCACATTTGTTTGTTAACCTAGATACAGATCTAACTTCACTTATTGTCCGTTTGCTAAAATGTCGAAACTACAGTTGGTAGAAAAATATGTTTGGCAAGAGGTTTACATGGGGCAGGTCGTGGAGCAGGCGGCAGGCGCAGGCAGTAGCGCGGCTGCCGGTAGTGGGCCGCGGAGGCGGAGGCAGACAATGCGAGGCCCGGGTCAATACCGGCCGCGGCCGCGTGAATGGAAGCGGCGGGCGGGTGGCGGGCGGCGGCGGCGGCCGGGGCCGGGGGGCGGAGGGCGATCGATGGGCGGCGGGTGGCGTCAGTCGCGGCCGGCGCGCCGCGCGGTGCTGAGGTGTCGCCCCCGCGCCGACCGCGCGCGGCGCCCGCACCTGGGCCGCGCCTGACGCCCCCTCGCGATCGATACGCGCCCGCGCTACTCCTTCCATCGCGCCGGCTTCAACGCCGGATCAATAACTTGGCTTGCACTCTATCGGAGCCCACCGACTCTTGACCCCAAATTAACAGAGGCAACATATTACAGGCACGTGTTACATCATATTGTTTGACCGTGTTGCTTGCCGGGCTGAGGCATTGTGTAGGTGGAACAGGTTCATTCAGAGGACCGGACAAGCCCGTACCTTTGGCACTCTCACAACACGAGCCCTCTCGCCCTCGCACCCCACCCCTGTACCCTCCACACGAATTGAGAATTAGAATGTCAGTTAGGTTTTGTGGCTCAGTAATTTAACTGCTCAGTTAGGTAAGTACTTATTAGGAGCCGACATCAGGAGAAACTACTTGCGGTGCAGTGGCCAGCCTGTGTCCGCGGGGAGTCGGGCCCTCGGGGGTGCGAGGGGCGCGGGGCGCGGTGCAGCTGCAAAGGGGGAGGGCCATGGGGCTGACACCTCGTGCCCCACGCGCCGCCACACGGGGCTCATGTCCCGCGACGGGCGCCCAGCACCCAGCGCGCGTCGTTCCGTCGTCGCCACGCATTGCCCGACCGCCGCGCTATTGTTTCTGTCATGTCGTATTTAACACACACACCTCGTGTATGCATTACGCGTTCATGCTTAAACTTCTGACTTTCTATATATAGATCATCAATCTGTCTGATGTGATACAATCAGTATGTAACCACAGTGCTAAGTAGGTATTTCTGTAGCGATTGAAGCGCGACAAAATACGGTTATTGTAATAACAATATCTTTACCTATTCGATATGAATGTAGTAGTTGTCCACCAGTGCAACAATACAACGATGCATTCCTTTTCATAAATAGCTCTTAGAACACCACCTTTAAATGTCAACATTATTTTTTCTTGGAAAAAAGAAGTTGAAGAAGCAAACTCAGAGGTCAAACTAATTTAGATCACGTACAATAAAAAAATTGTGAGAGCCCTGTTAGTCCATTCTGTATTTAGTCTTCTGGGAAAGTAAGCTCACCTGTTGGAGGGCACTCGTTGTAGTGACGGCATGCGTCACTTTACTAAACAAGGTGCAACTAGCGGGTGTTGCTGAATATTGTATTAGGAACAATACCAACCATACAAACATAATATACTTAATCGTCCATTGTAAATAACTTGAGCAAGACCTGTACACACGTTACAACAGCTCGTTCCCAAGCCTGACTACCTTCTAATTAGTCCTTGTTTACAAAACGCTTTCCATATAATTTACATTTTGAAGTTATCGTATTCTTAATTATAAAGTAAAAGCGAAGACTGAACGAATTAGGTTAGGTATTACAAAATATATGATTTATTATGAAATAGAACTGTGTGTTGCGTTGCCGACTTTTCGGGATTTGAGATGGGTAGGGTTGGTCATCAGGTAATTTCACTTGCATGGTACATCACCACGAAAGCATTTTTTGAGGGGTTTCTGTAGAGTCGCTTCAGTCGCGCTGCCAAAACATGATGCTCCCGCATAGCCAAACTAAGCAAATGATATTATTGCATTTTGTCGCGCGTCGAAGTGGCAAAGTGTTGCAAGTGACGGCAGGCTCCCTCGCAGGCGGCAGTAGCGGACTCGCTGCAGCCGGGCGGGCGCTGCATGTGGCAGGGCGCGGCGGGCGCGGAGGAGCGCGGCCGCTGCGTGCAGCGCGCCATGGAGCCCGGCGCCGGCGTGGCCAGCGTGGCCTCGCTCACCATGGACTGCGAGGACATGTTCAAAGAGATCACAAAGAAGCTGTACGGCGAGGAGACCAGCGTGGGCGTGGGCGTGGGCGTGGTGGGCGTCGAGTTCCCGGCCGCCGAGCGCGACCTGGACGACGAGCTGCGCCCCGAGGAGCACATCACGGCCTGGGGGCTGGCCGCGCTCATGCAGAACGGCTTCCCGCCGCCCGGCATACTGCAGGCACGCATATTGTTCATTACTTACACGACCTGCACAGACAGGTATCGTCACTGCATCGCCTCTGTAATTAATTTTCTCCATTATTGAGTATGGTGATGTTTGTTATTATGACCTGAATGCAGGTCTCCTCAAGTGTCTTGACCGATTTTTGGATAACTAGATTTCAACCCGCGTAAATATGGTAAAGTATCTGCACATTGGCTGCAAAGCTGCAATTATAGTGGTTGCCAATACGCCAGCGCAAAGCAAAGAGTTTTAACTACTCTCTTTTTCTGTCTTGACCCTCCACATTCTCCTAGCTATGTATCTACTTACTATCATTACACCAGCACAAGCAATCATTTTCTTTGTTCTTCCAATGTCTCGTCTCCTACAATTTCTAAGTCATCACACTGACTTCCATCACTCTTCTTTCATCAATAAGTCTGTGCTACTTCGGGATGCACCACTGACGGAGACCAGGGGAACAACCAGTCGTACATCTTTTAAAATAAAAGTACGTGAGCATATTCTCAGACGCCAACACTTTAGTGACATTTTTATAGATTTAGAGCCAAATGTCAAATCAAACAGTATTAAATGAATGTAATAAAGAGCACATCTCAGATATTTTGTTTTGTCGACCACGGCAAGACTAGATGTTCCGTTTTTAATATTTTCTCAGGTGTAACTTTCTCTTTGTGTCTGATCGACAGTACAGGTGGAGACCAAGAGGAGCGTCAGACTGTAACTCTTTATAGATCAATGTTAGTGTCCCGTCTGTGAGCCGTGGTGCGGTAAATAAATCCATCTGCAGCCCCTCTCACGGTGACCTGCCCCATAGGTCCCACCTCAACGCGCGGTCTCTCCTGCTACCCACAGTTAGTAACGATAGGTCGTCTCTACTCTCTGCAATCAGGGCTCAACTTGGACATATAACTACCTACCCCAGATCAAAGAGTTAACTTGTTCAAACATTGATAATATTTGTTTTTGTTGACTTGCAAAACAAACAATACGCAATTGGTGTTGTAATACAGCAGTTGTTTGTGTTGCAGGCGAACTTCAGCCCTCGCATCGACCCCAGCGCCGAGGACCGGTGGACGGCGGCGGAGGAGCCGCTGGCATGGGCGCACTCGCGCATCGCATCCTACAACCCCGCGCAGCGCCTGTTCAAGTGCGCGGACTGCGAGTGCGTGGGCTTCCTGGCGCGCGTGGCCGAGCACTGGCTGGGCACGCACTCGCAGGCGCGCGCCTTCACCTGCCCGCTGGCGGGCTGCGGGTTCGCGTCGGGCTGGGCGCGCGGGGTGCGCTCGCACCTGGCGCGCGACCACCACTCCGACCCCGCGGCCGCCGACCACCTGCTCCGCGACAACCCTGCGCTCGACGACCTCACGCGCTACCTCCAGCGCCTCAAGAACAAGGTCTGCCCACACCGCTACTTGCACTTCTCGCGGCGACCCGCAGTGTGCTCACCAAACGTGTGCCCGCAGGTGGAAGCGATGCGCAACGAGCGCCGGCCCAGCACCGGCGACGCGGCCGTAGGCGAAGCGGCGGGCGGCGGGGGCGCGGCGGCCGCGGAACCCGGCAAGCGCTACGTGTGTGGCGCCTGCCCCTACGCCACCGACCGACGTGATCTGTTTACGCGCCACGAGAACATTCACCGCGACGAGAAGCCGTTCCACTGCTACCTGTGCCAGAAGCAGTTTAATCGAGCCGACCATGTCAAAAAACATTTCTTACGCATGCATCGTGACCAGCCGTATGACTTGAACCGAATTCGACGCTCTTCTTCGATCGTAAAGCCGAGCACAGCACCGCCAGCATTGCATTACTACGGCAAGCCGTCAGGGGAGCCGCCGCCCGCCACGGCTCCGGCGCCGGCCCCTGCGCCCCCAGCGGCGCCCGCGCCCCCGCCTGCCGAGTACAGGCCAGCGCCCACCGTCAAGATAGAGCGGCCGCCCCTGGCCAAAGCAGAGACGGGCGCACCGCTGCACAAGCCTGGTGCCTCCACGCCCGTCGCCACAGCTACAGCTGCGATTCGTCGCAAGGTCTGTCGTTTTCCTTTTAATATATTTTATGTATATTATTGTTTGTAGTATTATATGTGTGTTATTGTAGGTCGGCAAATGAGCAAACAACTGGTGGTTAGCAATTGTGCTTATATGTAGCGGTCTATATATGGCTATGAGTATTGCAACAAAACAATATCTATCGGTTGACACGTCCGTTAATTTTCCGTCTCTCTACAATACTGATGTGCTGTAGGCGCAGAACAGGCACAGTAAACTCGAATAACCCAACAGGACAGGTTATCGCCGTTTTGGGAAAATCCTTTCCATAAATAGGAATATTATGATCTTTGCATATCGATTTTCAAAATATGGTTTTCCCGTGTAATAAGTAGGTACAGTCTTTTGTATTCGAGGTATCGGGTAACGGTCAGGCTTCGTAATTGAGCTTTCTATAATCGCCACACGGTCTAAGCTCGCCGTTCTTTTTTACGACAACGTGCAATGGACTCGCCCACTTACTTTTAGATGTGGTCACTGGTCATGTGCTGTAGGCACTACAATCTACACCCTCCTTGGACACCCGTAATAAAGGAGTTACTACAAGTTCGTTGTGGGTTATAAGGGACTCAAAGGATAGGGAATTTGAGGATTGCGGATAAGGGAGTGAAGGATTGTTGTTTGTTGATGATTGATTACAATGGCGTAATACTGCGTAGTTTGAAGCGCGAGGGTCATAATTCGTAGCGCGTACTTCGTATCACATAGCTCGAAGCTCTAAAACCCGAGTAATGTTTCGAATTATTCAGTTATTTTATTATTTCATAAACTTTTCCGCCTTTTTCAGTCTTTCTCACTCCACAGATCCCTTACAATATGAACGGTTGCAGCAAGCACTAAGCATCAAGTGGTTTGGGCTAGTGACGTAATGACGAGTTCATTTTAACTCTAACTGAAAATTTAAATTTGTTTCTACCATTTTTGTATACTGATCGAGGTATTGATCTATATCAACATAGATAGACTTTTATTTGAATGTTGCGTTGGTCAAGAGGCTTGGCTGCTTCTCTTATACGTTGGAAATGGCTGACTTGCCTTGAGCGAGCGTGGTGGTAAATACTTGAACCTTCTCCGTTTCAGGAGAGCTTCTTTGCTCGGCAGTCGGCACTAAAAGACTGGTGATGTTTGTGATATATAGATACAAGATATTAGATAAATAAATTGTAAATACAATATCTATTACTAGCTTTTGCCCGCGACTTTGTTCGCGTGGAATAGTGACTCCTTGCAGATTTTTGGTATAAAAACTATCTTAAGTTCGAAACTATGTCTATATTTACCAAATTTCACACAAATAGGTTCAGTAGTTTAAGAGTGAAGAAAAGTCAGACAGACAGAGTTACTCTCGCATTTATAATATTATTAGTTTGAAAAATGTATACGTTAAGCAAGTAGTATGCAGTTTAACGAGCATACGATGGTGGGCGGACATGTGCAGGGCGAGCGGCGCTACGCGTGCTGCTACTGCGCGTGGTCCGGAGTGGACAACTGGTGCCTGAAGCGGCACCTGAACACCCACCTCAAGCCGTTCGCGTGCGCGCTGTGCGAGTACAAGGCGGCGCGCGCCGAGCGCCTGGCCACGCACGTGCACAAGGTGCACAACAAGAAGGCGTGCGCCAAGTGCCCCTTCCTGGCCGACGACCAGCACCAGCTGGCGCAGCACCTGCGCGACGCCCAGTCAGTACCCGCTACCTACCGCCTCCAGTCTCCGCGCCGCGACCACTCTAACTGCTCTTTCTCGTTGCAGCCACATCGAGAGCCGCAACCTTAAGGTCCCGTCCGGCGTCGGCCGCGCGGGCGGTGCCGGGGGCGCGGGGGGCGCGGCTGCCGCAGACCCCGCGGCCGGAGGCGCAGGCTCTGCGGGCGGCGCGGGGCGGCGGCGAGAGGCGCGAGCGGCAGGCGCGGCGCGTCTGTTCGGCTACCTGGAAGCGTCGGACGGGTCGGGCGACGAGTATGAACCTCCAGTGTTGGCGCCAGAGTTTGCAGCAGCGCCGGCGCCCCCCGCGCCCCACTACACCCGCGACAAGGAGAACGCAGCGCCCCTGCACCACGGGCTGCACCACGACCACTGCCTGCGCTACTAGCAGTCGGGGGCGCGGCGAGCCGGGCCGGGGCCCGCCCCGCCCGCAGGCCCGCACGCCGCCGCCGCCGACGACGAGTCCTGGTTGAGGAAACTGCTTACTGCCTGACGTGCTGACGTGCTGACGCGATGACGTCACTACTCAGCTCCGGCCGCAGCGCGAGGCGCCTGGCGCCGACACGACCTGCGACACTTCTTTATTCGCCATTACTACATCTGATTGGCATAAGATTTTATTAGTAGCTAACTGTTAAATATATGAATATAACTAAAAGCTTGTTCGATGATAATATGTACAAAATACCTATTAATAAAGTTATGCATCCCACCGATGGGCGCTCATGTTTAATGAAACCAAATTAATGAAAACACACACATACAACTTCATCGATGTAAAAAAACCGACTGCGAAAAGTAAACTAAAAAGCAAAAAAAAATTACTTTGTTCAAAATAATACATATTTTCATTTAGTTAAATAGAAAATAATATTTAATAACTATTTCATAATCTTGAGTTTGGTTCCAAGTAAAACAATAATAGTGTAAAGATATTACGTACTTGTTTGTTTGATGATTAATAGGTACCGATCAATATATTTTTCTAATACTGTTGTTGTTTGGTATTATTTACGTTTTAGTTTACTGTTTGAAGTCGGTTCTTTTTTACCATCGGCAAGTTGTAGCGTTGTAAAAAGCCTACTAAAACAACAAGCAAAAACGATAATCGCCCCTACAATTTTTGAAAGTTCCCCTCGATTTCTCTGGTCTTCCATCATCAGATCCTGATTTCCTTATCATTGGACCATTCCGGGACTATCACCTTTCCAACAATTTTTTTTTTATCTAAATCGGTTTATAAATTTATTTATTTATTTATACTTCATGCACAATTTAGTATGTACCTACATTAGGCGGACTTAATGCATTGAGCATTCTCTACCAGTCGACCTTTGGGTAATGCAGAGAATCCAGTAGTAGAAGGAAGAAGCAAGCGAAATAGAATCATATCAAATCGCTTTGGACTTTAATGGAAGAATAATCCTTGGGTGGCTTTAGGATGTAGGAGAGGAAAACCATGTCGTGGTGAGAATCACACTGACCATGGCAGGATACAAGGGAGAAATTGGAGGTGAGGATGAGGTCAAGCCAGGAGTCATCGCCTGCAGTGTTGTGGTGAGTAGGATTAAGTGGTAACACATGTAGGTTAGCCGACTCGACTATGTGAAGGAGTTTACGGGATCGAGGGGAATCATGGGAAAGGAGATCGGTGTTAAAGTCACCCATAATTATGTGATGCATGTACTCAGAACCCAAAGATTCCAGAACTGATTCGAATTCAGTGAAATAATCAACACTGGGAGGACAGTAAACAGCCCCCAATACAGTTTCCCCCTTGGCTACAAACTTCTAGAAAGAGATACAGTTGGTAGAAGATGTAAATAGTACCTTATAAGAGTTCACTGCGGAGGTATATTCCTACGCCACCGCCTCGCCTGGTAGTTCGGCCGTTTCGTATAACACCTGAACTCCACTATGAATACGGCGTTGCCGCCTCGAGGCCTGCTGCTGGTCGGACGACAAGACGCCCCGAGCCTGTTGTTCGCAGGCCACGCCCTAAGGTGGCCGTAGGTCGGCCACTCTACGATGTCTAGTGATTCTGCTGCGAGAGGAGAGGGAGGACTCTGCTCCCTTTCCGCCGCCTGCTTTGCGAGCATAACGGCCAGCGCAAAAGGTAGCGCCGGCACTCCGCCCTGACTCACTCCGCTGCAGCACCTACGGCCGCGACGAAGTGCTGCTCTGCCTCCGCCAAATTATGCAGCGCCGTATTGTCACGGCAATCACCATAATGGTGGCACTGAGGCGTCGGCTCCCGGCCTATGCGACACAGGTACCTACTGCCCGAAACACCCTTGTCCGGTAAACACCTGCGTCAGTCGGGACTGAGGGTCCCGTGACTCCTGTGGAGCCACTCCTCTAGAACGGGCTTTACCGCCACTACAGAGCGGCGTGCCCCGCCGTGGATTGCGCTAAACGCGTCTGCCTCCCCGCCACTAAGGCCTGGCAGAGTTCTGCCTTGCGTGCCTTAAACTGTCGAGGAACCAGACGCTCGCCCGCTTGACTGCCTCCAGGCGCCTCCAATAGAGCGATGCGAGGAGTTTTAGGGCGGGGCAGGGAACCGGCTAGGAGGCTCGCTGCCTCAAAGGAGATCGTACGATATCCCCTCATGTCCTGACGGCGGCGGCGATGTGTGTTTACAAAATAAAAGAGAAAATAGATAAAATCAACAGACAGCTTTCTGGCGAGGCTAAAAAGGTAGCTGAGCAGATATGTACGTGTAAAAATGTAATCCCACGGAATAGTATCAAAACAATATAATATAATGGGTATTATTAATATTCCCGCAGAACTGTAGGATTCACCCTCTTCTAGTTACCTATCTAGGTATCTATCGCCTGTCTCATCGACCTTTTCGGGAGGCTAAGCGAATATGGAAAAATAGATACATAGGTATTGAAACTGAAACTACGAGCTACCGAAAATACATATCACTTGATTACACTCCAGTTTTTGTCATTCTTTAATCCATACTGTAAGCCCCCGGCATGTATTGAGCACCTTATGGTTGCGCTGCCTTGCAAAAATGATAAACATAAGATAAACGTCATCAGCGCAGCTTACATCCCACCGGGGACCAGCACTGATGTCTACACAACTCATTTTGATCTGCTGCAGGACACCTTAAATGCAAATGTCTTGAATATTTACATCATTGGTGATTATAATCTTCCGAGTATCACATGGAGCACGAAAACGGCGGGGCGTGACGCCTGTGTGGCATGTGTCTGTACACACCCTAATGCTCGGAACTGACACGTGTCTTCTCTAGATGCTCACCAATATAACAGCACGCCTAATATTGGAGGTAAGACCTTGGATCTGTTTATTTCAAACACTTGCTGTTCGACTAGTCACCTTATGGATTCGCTATTACCAATTGACCCCCATCACCCCCCTTTTGTTATAACCGCACCTGTTAGCCTATCTACACAATTGATGAAGAGAAAATCGATTAGTAAATATAATTTCTGTAAAGCTAATTACAATCTTATCAATAGGTAAACACATGGATGAGGTCAACTGGTGCGCTCTGTTCGATAATCTTTCTTCAGAAGAGGCCGTAGAGGCTTTCTATAGTATGTTGAGTGACATAATTAGCCCAAATGTCCCCCCCGCAAGAACAATCTGGCTTTCGCCACAATTAATTAAATTTTTTAAAAAGAAGCAACGACTCTGGATAAAATGGAAAAGATACAGCAACGTCAAAGATTATAATAGCTTCTCCGAATGTAGGCCTATCTTCAAACACATGTGTAAAACCTGTTATTCCTCTTATATGAACTCACTTGAAGATAGTCTCTCCAGTAACATTAAGCATTTTTGGTCCTAAATTTCTAACCGTAGAAATAAGACAGGCATACCGTCTATGACGCAGTACCAGAATGTCAAGTCAAGTGATCCTGATATTGTCTGCAATTTGTTCTCTGACTTCTTCTTGCCTGTTTTTGAACCCGTGTCACCGCTCACCACATGGGGTCCACCGCAGCAGTGCGCAGAGAATAGTACCTTGATTAGTAATTTGCATATCGACAAACCAAAAATACTCAGTGAGTTGAAACGGTTGGACCCTACAAAGGGGGCAGGACCTGACGGTCTCCCGCCAGCCTTTTTTAAGGCTACGGCTGATAATATTTGTGAGCCGATCTATATTATATTTAATAGATGTCTGCAGGAAGGAGTTTTCCCGGTGGTATGGAAGCAAGCTAATGTTACCCCAGTGCATAAGGGTGGCTCAAGGCATGACGTCGAACAATATAGACCCATCTCGATATTGTCGGCCTTGTCGAAACTTTTTGAAAGACTTGTTCACAACGAGATTTATCCTCTTCTGCATAATATTATCATTCCTGAACAACATAGGTTTGTTAGGCGCCGATCTACAACATCTAACCTGTTAATATTTTCTAGTTACCTTTTTGAAAATGTTGATAAGCGCTTGCAAGTAGATGCGGTCTACACAGACTTCCAGAAGGCCTTTGACAAGGTCGACCATGAAATTCTGCCGAATAAAATCGCATACAACGGCATACGAGGAAATTTATTGCGTTGGTTTGTGTCGTATCTTGAAAACCGTTCACAAAGGGTTGTGGTTAATGGTCATCAGTCTGTCTCTGTTAAAATTACTTCCGGAGTTCCTCAGGGCTCCATTCTGGGACCGCTATTATTCATTCTCTATATCAATGACATTAGGAAATGTTTTAAAAACTCCAAATTCTTGATGTACGATAATGATGTGAAGGCCTTTAGAACTATACGTACTATGGCTGCCTGCCAGTCATTTCAGGAGGACCTAGACAGACTAACTGCCTACTGTATTGCTAATAAGCTGCATCTTGGCATTCCCAAGTGTAATTATATACAGTTTACGAAGAACATTTCCATCAATCAATCACAGCTATAATCTTAATTGTACCCTTTTAAACAATATGTTTACAGTGAAGGATCTGGGTGTTCTTTTTGATGGGAAACTGTCACTGAACCAGCATATCGAAGCCATAGTCAATAGAGCTTTTAAAATGTATGGATTTGTGATGAGATCTTCAACTGAATTTAAACGCACTTCATCCTATCTCTGTCTATATAAAACGCTCATTCGATCTCAATTAGAATATGCGGTCCCTATTTGGAACCCGTTCTACCAAAAGTGCGTAGTTGCAATAGAAAGGGTCCAGCGCAAGTTCCTCCGTACTATGTATTACAGATGTTATGGAAGCAAAACTTATCTGTCATACTCCCAACTTCTTGATAAGTACAAGCTTATCAGCTTGCAGAAACAGCGCAAATATCTTGAGGCTAACGTGCTTCACGATATTTTTCACAATAATTTCGATGCCATTGACCTAACGAGCGACGAACGAACGGTTCATGTGCGTCAAGTTCGTGCGCGCAGTCTGTTCGTGCTAAATTCTTGTCGCACAAACGTTTGGCCTACGCTGCCCAATTCATAGAATGTTGGAATCCTATAACTCAAATTTCATCGATATTGACATATTTGCATGCTCGAAGAATAGATTTAAATCTTATGTTATGGAAATTTTAGCTAAATAGTAATTTCATATTATGAATTTTGTTGTATAATTTAAGTACCTAATTGAATTTGTCTTTCATGTCATGAGATCTATTTTCGTTATTGTAACTTATTTATTTGTTGCTAATTATTTGTTAATTTTGGTGATGCTTGTCTAGTAGCAACCACTGATCATTAAATATGTTTTATCTGTGGATAATGCAGTGGACTGCAACATTACTATCTTAAGTGCTGTAAACCATATTGTGTTATTTATGTTGTAGGAACTAGGTAGGAGAGCCTAGTTGTCCTACGAGAAGGTTCTTCTTGTAAATGATACTCGTTGAGATGCGTGTTTCGGAATGATTTATTTCGCTAATTGTTGCTACTTATATCTATATTTACAAATGTACATTCAATCCATATCGCGCGCCGTTAGGTATGTGTTGACCAATGGCGACGCGCCGGCGAGCGCGGGCCGCGCGGGGCGAGGGCCGCCGCTTTGGTCGCGGCGCCGCGCCGCCGCGATCTCTCGTTTGCATATAAAAGGGTCGCGCGCCGAGAGCGCGACATTTCGCCGCGCGCCATCGTCGAGTGCAGTACGTGTGAACATTGAAGACGCGGCGGGTGCAGGTGCTCCGCCCCCGGCTCCGCTAGCGATGCTTGCTAATAACAAACCGCTTCTTTCGAAGCGACTACGCTCGGCACGGCGTATTACGCCGGGCCGAAATAATTGTTTCTGGCAGAGTCTAAAACGTTTACTGTCTTTTTCAAGACAATATTTATCGTTTCATGTTAACACAGTAAAAAACGTTTTAAACTGTCTTTTTCAAGACAATTGTTATCATGTTTCTGTTGATAACGGAAAGTCTAAAAACGTTGGTATTTGGAAGGTATATGGTAACTGGTTTTGAGGTATGGTAAGGTATTCGATGGTATCGGTAAGGTAAATATATAAGGTAAATTGGTACATGGTTTTGAATATGGTATTGGTAGGTATGTAGTCGTGAGGTGCGGCTACAGTACTCCCCCCCGAGCGAAGCGTACTGGGGTCTTGATTAATCTGCCTGTTCGCGTTCTTCGTACATCGCTGTCGCTCGACGGAGGTTGACTAGTTTGATCCTGGGTAGTCGCTGGTGGTGTTGCACAGTGTTCTGAGTTATCATTGTTAATGACGTAGGCCGGCTTTAGACGCTCGATTGACACGTTGGTGGTACCTCTAGGTGTTTCTATTGTAAAGTACTTATCGTTTCTGTAGGTGACTAGGTACGGGCCTTTGTATGGACGTTGCAGTGGTTTGCGAACTGCGTCGTCACGTACAAATACGTGGCTGCATGTTTGCAGGTCTTTATGCACGAAGATGCTCAGTCTGTTAGTGTGCGACTGATATGCGGGCGTTAAGCTTGTGATAACACGATGCAAGTCGGCTACGTAGTCGTTATCCATCTTCGTGTTGGTAGGCGACGGCGATATAAAATCGCCTGGCAATCGTATTGCTTGTCCGTAGGTAAGTTGTGCGGCGCTAGTGTTAGTGTCGGTGCGCGTGGCGGCTCGTAGTCCTAGTAGCACGGTAGGTAACTCGATCAACCATTTGTTGTTGTCGGCTAGTCGAGTCATGAGCGCGGCTTTTAATGTACGATGCCAGCGTTCTACGATCCCGTTACTCTGCGGGTGATAGGCAGTAGTACGAGTTCGTTCCACTCCCAGTAGCTGAGCGAGATTTTTAAATAAGCTGCTCTCAAACTGTCGTCCTTGATCGGTTGTAATTTTGATAGGACAACCAAAACGCGTTATCCATGCTTCGTACAGCTTTCTTGCGACGACTTCGGCTGATATCTCTCGCAGGGGAACGGCTTCAGCCCAGCGGGTGCAGCGGTCGATCATAGTGAGTAGGTATCGATGTCCGCTCGAGGATGTAGGCAGAGGTCCAACGATATCAATGTGTATGTGTTCAAATCGCTCGCTGGGTGGGAATGATGTGACGTCACTGTGCGTATGTCGATGTACCTTGGATTGTTGACACTCGATGCATGTCTTTGCCCACTCGCCAATGTCGGTATTCATAGACGGCCAGAAGTATCGTTGTTGCATTAGCTTGCGTGTAGTACGTATGCCAGGATGACTTGTATTGTGCACAGCGTTGAATGCGATGCGACGATAGTCAATCGGTAAGTACGGGCGAACGTGAGGCGTCGATACTTCGCAGTAAATAAACTTGTTTGAAGTAGGTATGGATATTTTGTTAAGTTGAATGTTTGTTTGTTTTATTAAGTTGTGAATATTGCTGTCCTTTTCTTGTGCTTGGGATAGTTCGTCGTAGTTAATTGGGGATGGTAAGTCGATAGTTTCGACGCGTGATAGTGCGTCGGCGACTATGTTGTTCGCGCCGCTCACGTGACGTAGGTCGGTTGTAAACTCGCTAATGAATAATAGCTGACGAGTGCGTCGTTGTGTGTCGTTGTCCGACGGCGGCTTACGTATTGCATAGGTGAGCGGCTTGTGATCCGTGTATACAATGAGTTCTCTTCCTTCGAACATTTTTCTGAAGTGTTTGATCGCCATGTATATGGATAGTAATTCGCGGTCAAACGTACTATATCGTTGTTGAGCTTCAGAGAATTTCTTTGAAAAGTAGCCAAGGGGAACCCACTTGTTTTTTATGTATTGTTGAAGGACAGCTCCTGCACAGGTGTTTGAAGCGTCACACATGAGTGAAATAGGTTGAGTTGGTGACGGGGATGGGTGAGCGAGTAAAGCTGCATTTTGAATGCTAGCTTTACACAACTCGAATGCTTGTAGTGCTTCGTTATTCCATTCGATTTTGGTTTTGTCGCGTTTCTTTGAGTTATGTAGAAATGCGTTTAGCGGTGCTTGTATATGGGCTGCGTTATGTATGCTGTCACGGTAAAAGTTCACCATGCCAAGAAAACGACGTAGGTCCGCTATTGTTTCCGGTTTGGGGTAAGCAGAGATAGCGCTGACCTTTTCAAGTGGAGGTTTGATTCCTTCGCTCGACACTTGATATCCCAGGAACTTTACGTTTTCTTGGCCGAAGACACATTTAGATGGGTTGATGGTGATACCGTAATCATTTAATCTTCGAAGCACTTCTTGTAGGTCTTCGATATGACGTGCTTGGTTCTCTGATGCGATGATTACGTCATCAATAAACGGAAATGCGAAGTCTAAATTGTTAAGTACTTGGTGAATGAATCGTTGGAATGTTTGTCCCGCGTTTTTTAATCCTGGACACATTCGGGGAAACTCAAACAAACCAAACGGGGTTGTGATGGCTGTTTTCTCTATGTCAGGTTCGTAGACAGGTAACTGTTGATATGCACGATTCAGATCGAGAGTGGTAAAAATCTTCTTGCCGTGGAGTAGGTATGTGAAATCTTTAAGGCGAGGTACTGGATAGCGGTCGGGCTTAGTGACGTCATTAAGTCGTCGGTAATCACCGCATACACGTATGTCACCATTCTTCTTTGGTACGACGTGTAGTGGGCTGGACCAGGGACTTTTGCTTGGACGGCATAATCCCTGCTGCATCATAATTTCGAATTCTTTCTTCACGGCTAGGTATCTGTGTGGAGGTAGTGGCCGCGTTTTACTGTGTACAGGTGGACCGGTGGTTTCAATGTAATGTTCCACGCGGTGCTTCGGAGTGGTCTTCATGCATGATGGTCGTAAGATGTCTGGGTATTGACTTAGTATTTGATGATACGGCTGTTCGACGTCTATGCTTCTTACGGTTGGCTCGGTGGAATATGAGATTGGGGCTTGGACGGTGAGGTTGGTGACTTTGTCGATAAGACATCGACCGGCTATGTCGACGAGTAGTTGGTGGTGGCGTAGGAAGTCGGCGCCGATGATTGGCTTACTGACTTCAGCAACGATGAACTTCCAACTGTATGGTCGTCGTAGGTTTAGGTCTAGCTGGAGTGTCTTCTCACCGTAGGTGGGGATAACTGTGTTGTTTGCAGCGTACAAACAAAAGTCGGTTGGGGTTACCTTCACGCCCTTTCGTCTAGGAATGACGGAGACGTTAGCGCCAGTATCAATTAAAAATGACAGACGTGAGTTTCTGTCTGTTATAAATAGGCGGTATGACGTAGTTGTTGCGCCGGTTCCCGCCTCATCCAACGCAGCTGTTAGTTTTCCGGGTGGGGGCTGTTGTTCTGGAAATTGCATGGTCGTGTGCATCGCTGAGCCTCCTTCCCGAACTTGCGATGGTAATAACAGATACCAGATTCTGTGCGGCGTGGAGTGTTGTCACGCTGTCTGGGGTGGGGACGATATCGGCTCGACGATCGTGACCTTTGGGGTCGTCTTGATTGCTGGTTGCAACGATGACTTGACTGCGCTGCTTTAAGCTCAGCGATTTCCCTCGTCAGCATATCGATCTTGTCTTCGATACTTGCATGTACACGGGGGAATGTGGGGTTTTCAGTGACAGCAGCGACTGTACCATGGGGTTGCGTCTGCTCGAGGATCTTGTCTGCCATCATCGCCAGATCGTGGATATCTGAGTACTTCGCGATGTTATCGCTGACAGCGAGGACTGCACGTACGGACTGTGGCAGGTGATTGGTCCACATGATGCGAAGTGCAGCGTCAGATATGTTGTCCGCGGCGAGATTTTTCATTCGGCGAAGCAACTGAGATGGTTTTAAATCGCCTAGCTCCATCTCTGAGAGAAGCCGTTGTACTTGACGTTGCTCTGATTCTTCGTAGACCTGGAGTAGTCTGTTTTTCAGAGCTTCGTAGCGTTCTCTCTCGGGTGGGTGAAGAATAATGTCGCTGATTTCGTCGAGGTCTTGTCGTTCCAGGTGGCCGACGACAAGCTCGAACATGGCTTGGTCGCCCTTCTTCTGTGGCGACATTATTGCTTCAAACTGAGCAAACCATAGTCGTATCTTGTCGCGCCATATGGGTGGGATGCGCAGCGACGTCGAAACGCTCGAAAGTTCCGGCATTTTTTCGACCGACATTACGACGAGCTTGATAAGGTACAAGGCGATTCTTGCAGGGATCCGTCGGCAGGATTGCGTCGATAATATCACGTCGGGGTCACCACTGTAGGAACTAGGTAGGAGAGCCTAGTTGTCCTACGAGAAGGTTCTTCTTGTAAATGATACTCGTTGAGATGCGTGTTTCGGAATGATTTATTTCGCTAATTGTTGCTACTTATATCTATATTTACAAATGTACATTCAATCCATATCGCGCGCCGTTAGGTATGTGTTGACCAATGGCGACGCGCCGGCGAGCGCGGGCCGCGCGGGGCGAGGGCCGCCGCTTTGGTCGCGGCGCCGCGCCGCCGCGATCTCTCGTTTGCATATAAAAGGGTCGCGCGCCGAGAGCGCGACATTTCGCCGCGCGCCATCGTCGAGTGCAGTACGTGTGAACATTGAAGACGCGGCGGGTGCAGGTGCTCCGCCCCCGGCTCCGCTAGCGATGCTTGCTAATAACAAACCGCTTCTTTCGAAGCGACTACGCTCGGCACGGCGTATTACGCCGGGCCGAAATAATTGTTTCTGGCAGAGTCTAAAACGTTTACTGTCTTTTTCAAGACAATATTTATCGTTTCATGTTAACACAGTCAAAAACGTTTTAAACTGTCTTTTTCAAGACAATTGTTATCATGTTTCTGTTGATAACGGAAAGTCTAAAAACGTTGGTATTTGGAAGGTATATGGTAACTGGTTTTGAGGTATGGTAAGGTATTCGATGGTATCGGTAAGGTAAATATATAAGGTAAATTGGTACATGGTTTTGAATATGGTATTGGTAGGTATGTAGTCGTGAGGTGCGGCTACAATGTTGTAGTTGTTTATTATCCCTCAATAAATAAAATCTGTAAAGACATCAGAAAGATCTTTTTGAACACGCGACACAGCCAGTTGCCCAGCCTCTGCGCCAAGCGTGCAGTTTTAAAGTACAATAGTTACGGATAGTCGTAAATTCATAAAATGCCTATTTTTTACTTGTATCTTTTGTCCCAAAGTTTAAGTTTTAAATTTTTGACTTGAGCCCGACTACATGAACCCCTCCTGGCGCCAAAGCTGGATCCGTGTTCAAACAAACAGAAGCTTTCTAAGATTAGTAGGTCTATAGATTCCAATGTCAGTTTTAGTTAAATACCTACCTAAGAGTCGAGTTGCATTTCAATTACTTCTCGAATTTCATCAGAACTTCGAAAATATTGACAATGAAAGGACTTCGGGCTAGTTTCAGAATTTTTGTCCCCGGGTCAGGAAAATAGCGACTGAATTCACTTTTGAAGGTACAGAGAGATCAAAGTGGGTTCCCGGGGGCGTGAAATAATGTTCGACATACGATTGACAGTGAAAACAATATATTGATCTACAAAGGTTTACTAATATTAAAACAACAATGATTCAAAGCTGACGCAAGCCTCGAGCGGTCAGTGGCGGGGTAGTGGAAAAGGGGTGTGAAGTTGCCTATAACGCCACTCCGATGCGTCCGACACAAACCGTGGAGCCTCATGTTCTTTTGAAATTCTTCTTTAATATCTGCATGTTGTCCGTCAGTAATTTGGTTGAGATAGTATCAAATAGCTCGATTTCGGCAATAAACGCCCTGATTTTATCTTCAAGCGCAAATATGTTGCGCCTTGCAATTGCAACTTCAACTTTCCTGAACCTTGCAGGTTAAGGTTCACTTCATTTATTTGCCCAAAAGTCGACCAAAACATCAAAACGTAGGTATATACGGGCTCACATAAGTGATCTAGCAGCTCTTGTTTTGCCTTATGACTTAAGAATATTTTGTACCTCCTCCCTTCGTTCGTCCTCTCGTAACCTCGAGACGTTGTGTTGTTGTTTCATCTTGGCAGCTAACGAACTTCTAAGTGGACGTGTTCAGAGTTCATGTCAGAACACTCTCATTTGAAGAGATACTTAGCAAAGTTAACTACTTGATATTAAAGCTGTTTTCAGAGTATAACATTCGGGGAGCGTTATTCACCGACAAGCGTTGGCCGGTAAGCTGGCAGCTTTAGTGGGTTTTTGATTTGTACCAATGCTGCAAGACCAGAGCGACAACCGAGCATAGCACCGTCAATACGAAACCCGGGCAGCCCTACCTACGTAAGTCCAGGTTCCTCCATATCCAAAACCAGTCACCAGCATAGATACCTACATAACTCTGAAGTGTTAACTTATGCTGCAGGTTAAAAGTAATTTATGCAGCAAAATGTCATAGAAGCAGGTTTTAACAGGTCGTGGATCCAGTGAAGATGTTTTCATACCTCGTTTGTTTATGTTCTTACATCGTATTTCTTTGATTCCTAATAACTTTCCATTTTGATTCAAACGGATCCAATGCAAGCATGAGGACAAGCTAAAAGTTGTGGGTTTGAGTTTAGTAGTTAGCTGTTTTTAACACGATCAGCTTTATGTAGCTTTGACTGTGAGTGGCTGAAGGGTAAAGAAACTGCCACCAGCTTTCTACTCAGACCATCTGCATCTGCCTAGAGCATCCTGCATCACTGGCCCACTCGCCGCTTACAAAAAGCTTCACTACTGTAGCATCACTACTGTCGCGACTCCACTCTGTCGGACGGCCAATGAAGGCAAGCCAGATGTGGGAGACCTGCTCCTCGTCATCGTTCACTCCGGCCAACCAACAAAAGCAAGCCGGAGATGAGGAACGGTGACTCCTCCCTGGAGCAATCGGGATGATGGTAGCCCGCGGGATCGCTAATTCCCGTCACCTCGCGTCGCGAGTAGGGCATCGAGAACCGGTCCTATATTAGGAACCGGTTCTTTCGGTTCTAAATTTTAGACGGCCCCGGGTACCCGGTTCTTTCGGGTTTTTTTCATAATCCATTCGAAAAGTGTCTAAATAAAATGCATTTTATAGGTACTAATTTTTAAAAATTTTTTGAATTACATTCAAATTACAACATATTTTTTAACTATTTTGTAACTTATTTTATGTCCAAAATTTGAATTTCGCGGGGTTGTCATGGAGAATATATGCAGACACTACAAGGGACATTGAAGTAAATACTTCAATGTCCCTTGTAGTGTCTTAAAAATTTATCGTTCGTAATAAATTATAACGTTATTGGTTTAACAGTGAAATAACTGCATATATTCTGTCTTATAATAAGTTTGGATAAATACGCAAGGCAGCTTGTGGCGAGCTGTTGGGCAGTGGCGACCCCACGGCCCTGACTCCCGGGAGGTGTCTTGTTCTTCATCTCCGGTAGCCTCGTGACGAGCTAGAGTGAAAACTGATGAAGAACAAGTCTTCCTACCTCATTCTTGCCTTAATTGGCTGGCTTGAGTGGAGAATCGCAAGAGTAGGAGTTGAAGGAGACTCGGGGGAAGGATGTATCTCAGTAAGGTGCTGGTAGGGGTCTTCACCGTACTTTCGGGATTGCTCTGATAGCCGTGGGATGCCTCTCCTTCCCCAAGCCGCTCAATATATGTTGCCTCCATGTCGCAACATCCTAGCGGCCGTTTCCGGGACCCATTAATTGAGTTTGCCAGTCACCCCCCTGCCTGTTTATCCGTATGTATCAATATTGGTCAGGTGCAGGGGCCATAGTAAGTCCATAGCTATCATATCCACCAGTCCATAGCAACCCATACCCATACCCTTTCAATTATTACCACATTTCGCAACAGTCAACCGGGGATTATCCTTGGGTGCACTTTCTTTTTTTGTGCATACAGGGATAATTGCCGGCTGATGTCCCATTTCACTTAAAGTTGTTCAACGGGCATCTGCGAGTTGGTTTCGGCCCCTCGTACGCCTTCCAAAGGTCCGGGATCCTGTGATCCCGTGAACGGAAGAGTATAGAGATATAATTTATAAAATTTTAAGAGAGACCCGTAAGAACCAAAAAAACCGGTTCCTTGTTTGACAGAACCGGTTCTATCAGTGTCTTCCAGAACCGGGAATTTTTCCCGGTTCCAAAAGATCCGGGAAAAACCGGTTCTCATGCCCTAGTCGCGAGCGAGTTGTTTTATCAAAATAATATCGTGACTGAAGCCGCGGATACTAGCCCAACAATATTCCACAAATTAGTGTGGAAAAGTACCCTAATAAAAATATTTTTCCCTTTTTATTTATTTATCACTTTTAAGAATAAGACCAGCAGGAGGATAGTAACATGAATAAGTAAACAGTAATATGTAATACTGGTTTATTGAGTAAGGGGTTACATAGGTAGATACAACACAGTCGACTGAGTATAATGTATAATGCGTCACGGAGGGCGGCGGCTACAGCGGACGGGACGTGCCGCCGTACTTACGGAGTAGCCTCTGTCGACGACTTTTTTAAAATTATTTCAAAAAATACGCACTTAATATCTAAATCTATAGCACATTTTATTCTGCCGTCCGTTAAAGCTCAGGGCCGACGGCCGACCGCAACCTCCGCGACGCGTATAAAAAATAATTAGAAATAGAGCAAGCCGCGGGGCGCGCCTAGCTGGCGTCGGGCGGCGCCGGGCGCGGCGCGTGCTGCGGATGCGGCGTGGGGCGGCGCAGCAAGGCCGGCTTGGCCGCCAGCGCCGGCTTCAGCGAGCCGCCCGTCAGCGTCAGCTCCGCGAACTTGGCGGCCACGCGCGCCGTGTTGCGGGCCGGCACGGGGCTGGCGGGCGCGGCGGGCGCGGGCGCGGGCGCGGGCGCCGCGGGCCGCTTGCGCAGCGTGTCGCGGTTGTGCACGAAGGTGTCGGCGGCGTCGGGCTCGGGCCGCGCCGGCAGGTCCAGCACCAGGTCGGGCGTGCTCTCCGCCAGCCGCCTGCGGGGGACGGAGGTCAGCCAGGCGCGCCCCGGCTGGGGCGGGCCGGGACCTAGGGGGCGCTACTTACCTGCAGGGGGCGGCGGCGTCTCCCGGCTGCTCGGCCGGCTCGGGCTCCACCTACACATCATTATCTTAAGTCTCGTAACCCTGCCGACCTCGGCCACCCTACTATACGTAACTTCTATCTATATTAAAAACTAGCTTACGACAGCGGCTTCGCCCGCGTGCTGTGTTGATAAAAAGCAGCGTATAGCAATAACAGTACAAAATCGAAGTATACATAAAATTTGTTATTAATCATCTCATTTTTATGGGTATATCTTCAATGAGTAAATACCCTATTACTTACTAAGTCTCCGCTATCCGTCCGTCCATAGATAGAATGGTACGGATATAACTAATAGGTAAGTATTACAAATATTACATATTAAAATATATTTTAAACCACGTCGCGTCGAGTACGGCAACCGTTACACAAAAATAATCCTTATAGCATGATTCAGGGTTCACATGCGACGGCGCGATGGCTTATTATCCGAACTGCTAAGCTATCAGGAGTTACACGTGCTATTGTGAGTTAACCATAAAATATAGACATATACTGTAAAAAAATGTTCATAATTTTATGTAGAATATTTCCGTCATACATCATTTCTATGTAACTTTACCCATTAAGGCTACACACGCGACGGAAACTTAAAAAGGGAGTAACTTCTCCGGTTTTCCCAACATTTCCCTTCATTGCTCTACTCCTATTATTTATAGCTTGATGAAAAGTATCCTATAACCTGCCCAGCAGTATAAAGAATAATTATTGTAGCAAGCTATGTTAAAGACTTAAAGAAAACTAATCACCCCCTAGCAGTTATTTTAAAAATATATTTAATGTACAGAATTGACCTCTCTACAGATTTATTATAAGTATAGATAGGCTAGCTTCCGCCCGCGTCTTCACATCATTAGCCTATAAGTGCCCACTGCTGAGCAAAGGCCACTTCTCATACGGAGAAGGTTAGAGCATTAATCACTACGCTTGCTCAATGCGGGTTGGCGATTTCAAACTTATAACTGGAAATTATAAGTCCAGGTTTCGTCACGATGTTTACCTTCACCGTATGTCAATGGTGTCTAAATAATCAGCCCGCGTCTTGGCCCGCGTGATATATTGATAAAAAGTAGCCTATGTCATATCCCGTAATCCTATGCCTGTGTCAAATTTCATCCAGATCCATCCAGCTAGTGTGGATTTAAAGGACATTACAAAACATAATTTAAATGTTTTTTTCTGTATGAATGAGAATCTAAATCATAATCGATTACAAAATGTGTATTGTCGTGATAAACGTGCAGTTTATTTGAAAATGATGCATAAGTATGTATTTACACGGCTTCATCTAGTTTTTTACATATAAATTGACGTGTTAAAGTGCCGTTTTATGGGCTATACGCAAAAAAAAAATCTGAGTTTCATTGTTTCATAGCCTTAATACCAAAACAGGGAAAGAGGTAAATATACAAGGTAACGACGGACTAGACACGTTGGTCACCTTACTGATCCCGCAGCTGTCATACCAGCTGACTTGTTAAACTGGCGCTGTCTCGTTAACCTGATCCTTTAGCAGTCCCTTTGCCCTGAGGATATTATGGAATATAAAATGCAATCGAAAAGTTCATTTATTACTTAAGTCCGGTAGATATTGTATAATAAAAATATAATTAGAAATTATATGTATAGGTATTATAACCCCTGAAATGTTAAAGGAGCGACGTGAAGTTGTCGTGTATTGGCGTATTAAGGACATTTGCCTACTAGACACAGGCTACATAGCGGAGTGGCCAGTACGGACAACGTTCCCCCCCCCCCCCCCCCCGTGTATGGACGCGCCCCGCACTACCACCGCACCCTCACACTGCCAAATCAAACACACACACATGCAAGCAAATCGATTTATTTACAAATCCGGCCACCGCCAGCTGTCAAAGCCAACTACACTACGTATTGGACACGCGCCGAATGTTGCCTTGAATATTTAGCCAAATATTATATTTTTTCATCTTGGTATTAACTGGACGTGTCTGATTTGTCAGATTTTGTTTGATATTGTTAATTATATATTTATCGTAAACAATACAAAAATGAAAATGTTCGGCGGAATATTCAACGCGTCACTACTCCATACACTGTTGGCTAAAAGTGAAAGCCGCACCTAAACAGTATAATTATTTATTAATTGTAATAAAGTCCTATAAGATAAATAAAATAAACGCACTCCTACATATTCTATTGTCAATGTAGAATATATAAAGAAGTAATTATTTTGTTTACTTTCAAGTAATTGGACGATAAATATGCATTGTTTCCAATGACCGACAGACGCTGCGCTAGCGCCAGGTGGTAGAGTCGTAACAATATGTTTATTGTGTGCTTATTACTTGTTACTTTGCTTTTGTTTCGCATTGGTCAATATTAAGGATTATTACTTAGGTGTGTTCACACACAATCTCAGTTAGTCTAAACTTGTGGTTTGCTGCAGTGAAGACGTTCATTGGGCAAAGCGAAATTAGCAGTGAAGTGCGTTCTGCCATCGTTGTTTTGCATAATTTAATTAAATTGTGAGATTGCTTCACAACTGAAGTTATCGATGACTTGTGTTCATAGCACAATAACTCGATACAGGGAGACAGACTGTTTTCAAGAACTTCCACGCTCGGGAAGGCCCAGAGGGCTACCACGTCTAGCAAGGCAATAGACGCTTAGGAGCACCAAAAATCCGCATTGAAGTAAACAAAACCCGAGTTAAACCTGTATCATTAACTACAGTAGAACGGCGACTAACCGCGAAGTTGTATGGTCGCGTCGCCGTTCGAAAACCTCGGCTAAGGCCACAAAACAAGAAAAAGCGGATGCAGTGGGCTCTTGCCCATCCGGATTACACTGAAGAAGATATTAAAAAAGTTCTTTAGACCGATAATTCCAAGTTTAAAGTCGGTTCAAAACGAAGAATTTACGTGGAACGCAATGCTCAAGAAAAGATGATGCCGGATTGTGAAGTCGCAACAATCAAACATGGAGGTGGCTCAATTATGGTCTGAGATTGATTCTCTGGCCAAGGAACTAGCAATTTGGTCAAAATTTAAGGAATTATAAAAAAGGAACAGTACAAAAACATTTTAGAACAAAATGCCGTTCCTTGCGGGTTGCGGTTAATTGGAGACTTGTTCATTTTCCAACAAGATAATGATCCAAAGCATAGCTCCAAATTATGCAGAGGTCATTTAGAAGAGAGAGGCGCAAAGGCCCGGATATCAATTCTATTGAACCTTCGTGGGACGAGCTTGACAGTATCCTCGCAAGAAGTTGGAGCAATTTATCACAAGACACCATCACCAAACAGATTGCTCGCATGCTGAGACTTGTGAAAAAGTCATACAATGTAAAGGAGGACTTTTTGATGAAACATCAGTTTAGTTAACTATAGCCTTTTTTCGCGAGGACTGTTAATAGTTCCTTATGTTTTTAAATTACAATTTGTCAATAAACATTAATTAGTAAGTAATTGATTACATAGTTAAACTGGTTATTTAAACATTCATTATTTTGTTGGTGTTCTACTTCATTTTCCTACTTCTATTAAGGTGGTCTTAAACTTTTGGCCTGCAGTGTATGTACACCACACGTATATACTCTTACACTACTTACAAATATTTGTTCATAGGTTTGTGGCAGGTACTACATAAACGTTTCCAAGCAATACATCATTATTATTCTCCATTACTGTAAGGCACTTGCGTGACCTTAGGTACCATTAAGCTCGGTCCTACGAGCCCCTATCAAGATTTCCGCCGCGACAGATGCAAGTGACTACTAGTATATTTATTATTATTAATATATTGAAACTGTTAACAGACCAAGTTCATTAACATAGCAAAAGAAACAAATATATGATATATATTGAGTATGTATACAGCTTAATGGGAGTGACATTTATATTGAGAGGCAAGATTTGATTGTTACTGCTGCTAGACTGTTGTCAGACATAGTGTCAGTGTTGGGCAGCGGCTTGTATTGAAAGGGACTCGTTTATAAATATCGTTATTGGAATAATGTTCCTCTGCAGATATTTATCTGATTAGAATCGGAACATAACACCGGGCCATTTTAAATGCATCAGCAACTTGACAGGACTTTGTATGAGTTTGTGACATAATTGTCGATAACTTTGAAAAGTTGTTGTTGGTCGTAAGTAATGTCATCGGTGGCTGCGCCCTGCGAGGTAGTTGGTGTATTTATAATAACCCGAATTATAATATAATACAGATACATCCAACCGAACGAGTGGTTTCACTGCGTTCACATGCTTGTCATATATTATTTTATTTTGTTACAATATGGATACGAAGTGTTTGATGTGATGCGACGGTAAACATCAAATATGGCTCATTTCGATTTTCTATAAGCGTAAATTTTCTAATTGACAAGTAGTTCGGTTTGCGATCGATTATAAGTGAAGCGACAGTGAAGTAGGAAGCAAAGCGTCATGCATCACTCGGTGTCCGCACTCCCCCGTCACTCTTACTAGATGAGCATGTCATTTGATATAAATACTGTTTTATAGCAATGTAATGTATAGTTTTTTTCAAATGACTTCTCCCGCCCAGGGCCGGGCGGGAGGGAGTGTCAGACGACTCTTACTGACTAAAAACCCCTCTGTTCTTTCTCCTGCTCTGGGCCGAGGTCGTGGTGCCTCATTGCGCTTACCCCGCAACCCCGGCTGAACATCAGCCCTATAGGGCCCCGTCTGTGGTGGTCTATTGGCTCTTTGAGGCGCGCGCGGAACGCTACGCTCCATACGCTCGGGCCTGGTTCTGGTCGGGCGGCGAGCTGCCCTTACTTATCCGTGCTTACGGTGGTCGGAGATCGTCCCTTGATCACCGACGCCCGTAGTGTCGCCAGTTGCGGCGGCTGGGGCGTGAGGAGGAGGATTGCTCCCTCACGCGGGCCGCCTCTCTCTTTGCGAGCATGACTGCTTCACAAAAGGAGGAGACGGCGTTCCAGTTCCTCTCACTCTGCACCATGGCCTCGACTAAGGCCGGGCGTGAGAGGTCGCCGCCGCCGATTACTTCCCTGAGGACACGGCGGTGCTCAGCCCAGGCAGGGCATACCGCCACCGTATGCTCCACCGTATCCTCTAGGTGGTCCTCACAATGACGACACTCGGGCGTTTCCTCCCGCTGGATCCGAAACAGGAACCTACCGAAGCTGCCGTGCCCGGTAAGCACCTGCGTCAGGCGGAAGGTCAGGACGCCGTGGCGACTCTCAAGCCACTCCTCAAAGAGGGGTCTTACCGCTGCTATAATAGCGTGCCCGAATGTAATGTATAGTGAGGGTAGAATATTGTAGATTCCTAAAGTAGGTATGTCGGATGCAAAATGATAATGAATAAATAATGTTTAGTTGATTTAGTTGGGATGGTAAGTTCCCACTTAGCATTGTGTTGCAATGTAGCAACAAAGGGTGTGGTCACGCCAGTACAGCGGCGGAGGGCAGTACCTGGCGCGGCGCGGGCGGCGCGGCGGCGGCGTCGGGCGCGGCGGGGCTGGGGGCGGCGGGCGCGGCGGGCGCGGCGGCGGCGGGCGGCCTGCAAGACGGCAGTGGGTGAGGTGGTGGTCGGTCGGGTGGGCGCGGGTTGGCCGAGGCCGGCACTCACCCGCGGTACTCTGCGGACTCTCGCTCCCCCCAGTCTCCGCTCTCGCCGTCCTCGTCGCTGATGTCGTCTGTAACCGACCGTTATACACTCACTCACACTTCCGCCTCGCATGCATTGCCACTAATATATTCATCATCGAAATGTAAGGACGAAGTCTACAACTTTTGTAATATGTCACTGACGTCGAATCGACATTAAAAAAATGTATATAATATTTATATTCTTTCACTAACCACTATCATTAATATAATACAATTTCGTAAGTAGTGTTATTGTTGCTTTGTTACCTTCCTTTTAAATATATTTTCAACACACTTCCTAAAGTAACTCTAATCTCACGGCAATTACGCACGTAATGATACCTATAATCAAATTGACTTTTTCATTATTATTATTAACTAGCTGTGCCCCGCGGTTTCACCCGCGTTTTTGTCGTTTCCGTGGAAATACCGAGATAAAATATTGCCTATATTATAGCCTCCCTCAATAAATGGACTATTGAATATTTGAACAGTTTTCATAATTATCAGATCAGCATTTCCCGAGATTACCGCCTTCATAACAAACAACCAAACTTTTCATGTTTAGGTATAATATTAAGAAAAATATAGATTAAGTTAAATTGTGTAAGTCAAAGAAAAATATAGATTAAGTTAAATTGTGTAAGTCAAAGAAAAATATAGATTAAGTTAAATTGTGAACCCGCGACACGTTGCACGGCAGCCAGTTGCCCAGCCACCGTACCGACTGTGCACACTTCCATTGATAATCTTTATTTTCTATTTCGACGATATCTTTTGATATTAAACTCTCAATGCTAGTCTTTTTTTCTCCTAAATCTTGATCAATAGGTATTTTATTTTCAAAATAAGGTACTTTCCCGTCTCCAACTAAAAGTAACTTCAAAGGAAAATTTGTACTACCTCCTCCCAAATATGCTCTCATGTCCGTAGATAGTTTTAAGGTATGAACAAATTACCGTAATAAAGAACTTTTAAGGCAATTTTTTACAATGTCTACTTTAGTTTCTCTTACTACTACTGGTAAAGTTTGCCGAAAATCCCCAGCAAACATGACAATAATCCCCATGATTTTATCACAGTCTCTAATATCTATAATAGTCCTATCTAGAGCCTCCACATGAGCTCTATGAATCATGGTACATTCATCCCAGATTATTAAAGTGACATCTTACAAAACTTTGCCTAAAAGGCCATTTTTCTGTAACGGAACGGTTAGGTTATGTTAGTTTAAAAGTGTAATGAGCTGTGCGTACGCCAGCTAATATAGTAGCAGCGATTCCAGATGACGCTACTGCCAAAGCTAGTTTTCCCTGAGACCTTACTTTTGCTAATATCATATTAGTAGCTAATGAAAGTTTTGCCGGTTCCGCCTGGAGCACCCAAAAAAATATTTTTCCCTCATTGAAACAACACTGAGCATAACACTATTGTTTGCCATTACCTGGTCATTAAAGAACTTGGGTGCATTTACAGTAATATACTCATTTAATTCATTTACATCGTATGACTTCCGCAACGACATTTCCAAATTAAGATGTAGGTATGTTTTTCCTTGGGTTTTCTCTTCCTTAGTAGAGTTAGTTTAGAAATGTATTTCTTATACTCTTCAAACATCTTATACTTACAATCATCAACAAATATATTACGAAAAATATTATTACAGGATTTTATGTTGATAAAAAACTCTATGGTCCATAACTCATTAATAAAATACCAATTCTTAACATCTTACACACATTATAACTTTTAAACGATTGAGAGATTGAGAGGAAATAAAAAAAGTATTTTAAAATACTTATACATAAATACTCTTGATAACATAATGCTTAATTCCGATAAAGAATAATATTACGATACATATTTAACGTGCTTTTTCCTTCAGACGATTTAATAATTATTTTTGAACACAAAATCGGGTATTGTGATTAAACCATGATAGCTAGATATATGCTCTCGCGGACTTTTTGTAGGTTTTAATAGAATCTACAGACCCGTAGTACATCATTTTGTTCTATGGTCAATAGTTATTGCAGCGCACGCAAAAATAGGTTTTCGATTTTACTCCTTGTGTTACAAAATAATTTTGAATTAAATAAAATATACCTTCCTCAATAAATGGACTACATAACACTGAAAGAATCATTCAAATCGGATTTTTTTTTTGTTTTCGGAACCCGACTTGTTAATCCTCAAACGACGAATTCTGTGCTCCAGCTCCAAAGCACACGCGCACGCTGTTTTGATAGATATGATTGAATTTGAACTTTGTTTAGTGGTAAGAAAGTGCAAATTTACTTTTTGACGTTAGGAACACACCTTTTCTTCTTTCATTTATTTCTTAGATAACAGTGAGTGCTTGTTATTTAATATGAACCTTATGTATAACAGCAATAAAGCTCAAATTGATTCGACGTTTTAGTTAGAAAACGTTTGTATGTGAAAAAGAAAAGGACTGTTTTTAGGGTTTTCCCGGCAATTATCCGATTTTTTCTCGCCGTAAGAACCATCCTTGGACTTTAACGAACATCTTAAAAAAAGAATTGGCCAAATTGGTCCAGGCGTTATTGAGTTATGCGCTTACAACACATTTTGCGATCCATTTTTATATATAAGACTAGTGAATAATAATTTTTTTTTAAATTATTGGTTGAGTTACGCTTACACTTGCGCTAAAATGCTATCCGCGAAAAACCTATGGCTAATCGTATCGAAGTCGTAGCTATCGAAGATAGTCTATGGCTGATGCGCGCGCATAGATAAACTTATTATTTTTTTCTGCCATTACGAAAATTTTTCACGATTAGGTTTTCTTTTGAAGTTTTTTTTAAAGTGTTATTTTGTTCAGAAGTATTTTGATAAACGTCATATGATACACGTGTCTTGATGAATACCGTTCTCGGCTCTTTTGGATCAATCAATGCACCTCAGCGCTAATTATCAACATTATTACTACACTATAATGGTATTCTGCATTATCCAGGGCGCGTCTTACAACTGCACGCTATACAATACATACAGAAAGCATACCGCGTAACTGGCAACATGCGCCATAAGTGTGTGGATACAGAAATTAAGAAACGCTTAATTTGCTTATATTATGTGGCAGAGGCGCGGGACGCGGGCAGTACCTGTGTCGTCGTCGTCGATGTCGTACAGCGACAGGTCGTCCGGCGCGTCCGGCTCGTCCGCCGGCGCCGGGCTCGCCGCGCGTTCCGCCGCGCCGTCGTCCGCGCCGTCCGCGGCCTCGGCCGGCGCGTCCCCGTCGCCGTGCGCCCCCGCGTCGCCGTCACTGCACACAGCAAAGGTCAGTAGATGGCCCACAGCTTGCCGTACGGTAGCAAGCGGCACCGAGTACAAGCGGCGGCACCTGAAGCGTCGGTAGAGCGCGTGGGGCGCCACGTCCTGCGGGAATATGTCGGCGTGGTGCAGGATGATGCGCTTGACTAGCTCGTTGACCAGGTTCTGCGCCGCCACCTGCGCGCCGCCCTCGCCCCAGGCGGCCATCAGCGTGGGCCCCAGGCAGATGGCCAGGTTCCAGGCGTCCATCATGTTGTGGTCGGCGTGCTCGGCCAGGTGCGCCAGGAAGGCGAACAGGTAGCGCAGCACCAGCAGCGCCGGCAGCGGCAGCGCGGCCAGCGCGGCCCGGCTGCGGCGCACGAAGGCCGCGTCGTCCGCCAGCGCCGCGGCCGCCAGCAGGCGCTCCTGCAGCGCCGGCGCCAGCAGCGGCGGCCGGACCTCGCGCAGGTACAGCTTCAGCAGGCCGCACACGGAGTTCATGTCGGACGCGTCGCGCACGCCCGCCAGCGGGTCCTCGCCGCGCTCGAAGGCGGCGCGCAGCGCCTGCATCTCGACCTGCGAGCCCGAGACGCGGAAGATGCCCTGCTGGCGCAGCCCGTACGTGGCGATGACGCGCACGCACGACACCAGCACGGCCGGCAGGCGCGCCTCCAGCGGCGCCGCCCACTGCCCGCGCCGCAGCCGCGCCGCCGCGCGCCGCGGGGGCGTCGGCGGGGACCGCGGCCCGTCTGCGGCCGCCGCGCCCGCCGGGCCCGCCAGGCCCCCGCGCAGCGCCGCGCTCTTAGCCTCGAGGCGCGCCAGGCGGCCGGCGCAGGCCACGTAGGCGCGGAACTTGTGCAAGTAGTAGTCCTCCTGGTCCTCGGCCACGGCGGCGGGGACCGTGGGCAGGGACGCCGCCCCCGTGCCCCCCGCCCCGAACACTCCGCTCACATCCCAAGCTGCGTCGTCACCCTCCATCTGCATAGACACCGATTAATTCTTAATTAACTCTTTATGCAAAAGCTAATTTTTCATGTCAATTAACTGAGAAAAGCTAGTAAGCTAAAGTTTCAAATGACAACGGGTCTCATAATATACTAATGTAGTCTTTCAACTTAACGCCTACGTGGCTACACGCGCCGATTGTGACAATATAGTCGTCGCACCTCTCGCCGTTGGAGGAAAGTGCGTGCGGTTGCCGGGAGGGGGCGCAGTGAGCGTGTTGATGCTTATGAATAAGAGTCCCGCTGTGTCTTGAGACTGGTATAGCTTTTCGAGGAGTAATAAAAGTGGGGGTTATAGCAAAGAGGCAGGCGAGGAGCGTACCTGCTTGATGAGCTCGGCCTCGGCGGCGTCGAGCGTCTTGGCGTGCTCGCGGCACTCGGCGCGCAGCTGGCGCGCGGCGGCGTCGAGCTGGTTGAGGCGCTGCGCCAGCTCGGCCGCCACGTGGTGCGGGGCTGCGTCGGGCGCGTCGTCCGCCGCGTCGGCCAGCAGGTCGGCGGCGTCGGCGGGCGCGGGCGCCAGCAGCGGGCGCGGCAGCGAGAAGGCGGCGGCGTGCGCGTCCAGCAGACGGGCGCGCGCGGCCAGCGCGTCCAGCGCGGCGCCGGGCCCGCGCAGGCTGGCCGCCGCCGCCGCGCGCGCCGCGCCCGCGCCCGCCTCCGCCTCGCCCGCCGTGCGCACGGCGCGCCCCACCACGCCCTCGAACCCCACCTCCATGCACTGTTCAATGAAACAATGATGAAACAATGAATTTATTTTTGCAAATAGGCCATAAAACGGCACTTTTACACGTCAAATTAGACGTGTAAAATTGTAGTTCAATATCAACTCTACAATACAACCAACATAAAAGCACTAAATGAGCTTACGCTATGGGAACCATTCATGTAAGTAGTGAGCAGTTTAAAGGATCTCGATACATTACGAATAATCATCGCTACATATAATAAAACCAAGTTGTAGAAATGTGCGTGCCGATAAAACTTAAAAGCAGACACAGCACAATAAAGTGACTTGTACTCATATAGTGTGATAGCCCTCTATTCCCCCTCAAACAAGACAGTTTCCGTTTTTACCTAAAGGGTGTGTATTTAAAGATATAAAAGATTTTCCAACCATTCAATTTGGAAAGTAAGGGTAGTAGCGCCACCTGTTGTCGAGTAGTGGAACTCCATTCATTGTACACAATATGGACTCTAAAGAGCGATTATTGGGGCGCGGAACTAAAAATACCAATCTCGATAAAGTCTTAAATTACATTTGTTACTAAAAGTTATTAATTTAATATATCTATACAGCAGTAGCAACTAATATGATGGAGTTAAAGCGACATCATTTAAGTTAATAAAATTACTTATGAAAACATTTTTAAAATTTAAATTGTGTACGTATGCTACAGCTGCAGCATCTATTGTTACGACGGACGATGCTGTATAGGACATTCTATCTAGCACGGTCAGCTATATTGAAAATGTTTTCAAAATTTATTTTTAACGTAACTTCATATCAACTCCCGAGCGAAGCCGGTTTAAAGAACTGACTTCGAAAGCAAACAGATGGAAGTAAGTGTCGTGTGCAGTGTACCAGTATGATGTCTGCGATGTCGTCGAGGTAGTACCGCTGCAGCGTGGCGTTGGCGGCCTCGAGGCTCAGCACGTAGTCGGCGCGCGCGCGCAGCGCTCGCTCGTGCGCGGCGCGGTGCCGGCCGCGACGCTGCAACACGTCAATGCTCCGTCATGTACTGCGCTTGCCGCGAGGGCTCTGCATATATCGACGCGTAGGTTCAGTACCTTTTCCAGTTCTTTGTCGAGCGCTTTGAGCTTCTTGTGTCGCGGCGGGTCGACGGCGGCGACGCGCTGGCGCTGGTCGTAGGCGTGGCGCAGCTTGAGCGCGGCCTGGCGCCAGTCGGAGGCGGCGGCGGCGTGCGCCTTGCCCGCGGCGGCCGCGTCGGCCAGCGCGGCGCCCACGTCCTCCTGGCGCTCCGACACTGCGGGGCGGCGCGGTCAGCGGGGGCGGGGCGCGGCCGGCGCCCGGCCCCCGCGGCGCGAGTCACTCACCGATGTCGCGGCACTTGCGGTGCAGTCGCAGCGCGTCGTCGGCGGCGCGCTGCAGGCGCGCGGCGAGCGGGCCGGCGTACAGGTCTGCGAGCGCGGCGTGGTCCCGCGCCAGCGCGCGCGTGTGCTCCAGCGCGCCCTGCCAGCACGCGTACGCGCTCGTCAGCGCCCACTGCTCGCGCCTGCAACCCGACTCACCACTCTAGTGCCGTCCCCCAGAGGCCCTCTCGAAGCCTAATCATTTATTTTAGTTACACAGTTACAGTATTCATACCTTTGGAAGCCAAACAAAATGACTAGATATACAAGTCCAAAATTGTCGGTAATTCTAATACTGAAGTTATTTGCTCATAGCGTAGTTTATTAGTCCATTTATGGAGAAAGGCTGTAGGCAATAAAACATCACGCTACGATATGTGGGAGCCGAGTAGGCAGCGGTTAAACCAACCAACCATCCGTGCGAGATTAATCTAATCTCGCACGGATGATGGCGCTCTTTACATATATATAAAGCGTCCTCTTCACTGTATTTACCCATTACAAATACCGCATCAACATCCGTTGCCTAGTTTGTATTTACTAAGTGGTACTACTCAATTTAGTTAAATTAACGTAAGGCTATGTAACATCCATTCAGAAACATCGAAATAACAAATAAAAAGGGATGTCTGTTTTAGAAATTATCAGAGTTATGGATAGTCAAGCTTCGACACGAATGGGTCGACTCAGCCGGAGTGATACTATACAAACAGCAAACCGGCGTGAAACAACCACAGACGTATGACTTCCCATGTGAGTGAGGTTTCTGGAGTGCCAATTCTTCGCCTCCCCCATCCCTCTCCAACTTCATCTCCGAAAACGAATGTAAACTCATTTGGTGTTGCAGGCATCCATGGCGAGACGCTGGAGTCGTACGAAGGTCTGTTTATATAAAGTGGGTGGGCGCGTACTTGTGCTTCTGGTCCTTGTGGCGCTGGGCGGCGGCGCGCGCCAGCTTGTCGAGCGCGCGCGCGTAGTCGTGCTCGAGGTCTGCGCGGCGGCGGCAGTAGTCGTGCAGCTCGCCCGCCACGCCGGCCGTGGCCTCGGCGCGCGCCTCCAGCACGCGGCTCTGCTCCGCCAGCTGCATGCGGATGTCTGTCGGCAACCAATCCATACACATTGCTGTGCCACCTGCACACCACACTGCTTTGTTTACAATGTCTAATTAGTGCGCACAACTTACATATATGTATAGTCCCTACTAAGGTGGCTTTAGCATGTTACATAATCAGATATTGAATATTATTTCTATTTAACTAAATGAAAATATGTATTACTTTGAACAAAGTAAATTTATTTACTTTTTGCTTTTTAGTTTACTTTTGAAGTCGGTTTTTTTTTTGTTAAAAAATATTTTATTTCACCACTTTAAGTGATAGGCACAAAAAGCTAGAATGCTTCTCGAAAGAGAACGACGGCTACTTGGCAAAAATCACAGTAATGGTAGTCCTGAGTTACTCAGCTTTCAGTGCTGTAAATCGTTGAGGAATTCCCTCGAATGTCAATGACCTCCATCATCAGGTATACTGCACACCTTCATTATACATTATCCATATAGGTGCAAAATTCTCATCATTATAAATGAATTATGTCCAAACACGAGGTAGTTACCGTTCAGGAGTTCCCTAAGCTGTCCATCGTTCTCATCATCAGACCCTTAATGACAGTCACCACCAATCTTGGTGCATAGTGCTCACCATTACCAAAACCAAATCATTCAAGCCTAAACACAAGGCAACTACTCCAAATAGTCAAGGAGATCCCTCGACTGTCTTCCGGCTCCATCATCAGGTCGGGTTTGAATATCGCCAAGTTGTAGCGTTGTCAAAAGTCTACCAAAACCATACGCAAAAGCACCACTCGCCCCTACAGTTTTTGAAAGTTCCCCTCGATTTCTCTGGTCTTCCATCATCAGATTCTGTTTTCCTTGTTTCCTGTCATGTGACCATTCTGAGACTATCTCCTTTCCAACAAAAAAATAATTATCAAAATCGGTTCATAAATAACGGAGATATCGGCGAACAAACATAAAAAAAGCATATATACGGTCAAATTGAGAACCATCCTCCTTTTTGGAAGTCGGTTAAAAACTTAAAGATTACTAGATCTCGTTCAAACCAATTCTGAAAACTAAAACCTGTGGAAGATAGCATGGTAATTGTACAAATTATGTATATATTATATTTTTTTTTGTCTTATCACTTTGACGTGCGAATTAAATTAAAAACATAGATAAAGTATTTCTGTTAATTTCTATTACCTTAACTTGATTACCTAACTAAATTAAAATACTTAAAGTCCCGTAACATCGCAGACAGGGTCGTGGATTGAATAGTCAAGTGGTGTTTATATCGTTTAATACACACTTTAATACACTCAGTACAAGTACATAGGCTCGTAACTTGTAGATTAGCAAGAAGCAAACGCTGGTATAGACGCTATCCTAGCCAGCCTGCGTGTGTGTTCACATCACATGAAGGAAACAGCTTGAACTAGCAGAAGAAACAAAGCGTCTGCAAGCGTGGAAAGTTGAAATAACCGCACATGCTCCTCCTCACGCCCCAGCAGTAGATACTCCGGGTGTCGGGGATTGAGAGACGATCTCCGGCCACCGTAAGCGCGGGTCTGCGGACGGCGACTGAAGGTAGCTCGTGGCCCGAACAGATCCAGACCCGAGCGTACGGCGTGTAGTGTTCCGCGCGCGCCTTAAAGAGGGCCTTACAGCCTACAGAGCTGATGCTAATGTTCAGCCGGAGTCGCGGGGTAAGCGCAATGTGGACTCGGCCCAAAGCAGGAGAAGGTACGGGGGTGTTTTTAGTCAGTAAGAGTATGACACTCTCTCTCGCCTTACTCTAGGCGGGAGAGAGAGAGAGAGAGAGACATTTGATAATATTTCTCTGACAAAAGAAAAACGTGTATTTTTCGATTCAGTAACATAAAATAAATACTTTTTTAATCTTTTTATTTACAAGGAAACTTGACAGCTGTCGCCGACCAAAAACAAAACAATTTAATTCGATTTGCGGTTACAGGTAAGCCGAATTTATATGTAGGAAAAAGGGACACATTATACCATTTTTAAAGTGACTCTCGCGCAATGGTATTTTCTTATAGATTTGGCTCTGTATATTTAATGTAAAGTTTATTTCTTTGCGCACGCTTTAGGGCTCATTAAGTTGCCATTGAAAATCTAATTTTAAGATAGTAAGATAATTTACTTTTACTTTCGATAGTTTCTGGACCTACTATGTGTGGTACGTTCTCGACCACTCGAACATCCTTCTCCGACTTTGCATTGTAAGAGAGAAGGAGAGACATTGTATGGACAGCAAAACTCGCCGCTAAACGATATGTTTGGCAAGGATCTTTAATAAGAGGAACAAAATGTAATTCTCAAAATTGTTAAATAAATAAAATAAATATGTTCATCAGCTTCTTAGGAAGCAATTACCTCAGCAATGGCTTGTATTCTAAAAGTGGCCTATTCCTAAAGAAGAGGTATACATGTGTGTGTCACCACATTGCTCATTTTTACCGAAACCGAATCATTTTTGTCAAATCAAGAGAAACTTTATAAGATCGTCAGTGCGACCAGAGCGCACCTCATGAACCTGCTTGGTTCACTACAGAACTATAAAATAATGTAGATGCTAGAGCGAATTTATTAACGGTTTACTGCATTTATCCTGAGTTTTGACGTAACAGGACTAATTGGATATTGGATGAGCACTTTGCACCTATGTGGAGCGTAACACGTTTCATAGTGGAGTACATAGAAATTGGAGACAATGTGTGGCCGCCCTACCCCATAACAATATTCATGCTGGTTCTGTTGCCTCCTTGTCAGGGTGTAGAGTCCCAGGAACATCAAGGTCACACCTCAAGTTATAACCATACCTAGTCTGGCCATAAATACTGTTACAATTAAAAATAAACAAAATATTACATTTGAATTTGGAATCTGTAATTTTTATATAATTTTTCATCGTGTTTTCTTATTTTGGCGCCAATAAATTGTTCAATATTTTGCGATATTAAAATGGAGTGGGGTGATAAAGAGAACCGAATTGCTGTGATTGCATTACACAAAGTGGGTATGGAGCCAAATGCAATTTTTAAAACTCTCCACACGCTTGTCATTAGTCAAATGTTTGTGTACCGGGCTACTAATAGGTACAATGAGACCTCCTCTGTTTGTGACAGAAAAAGATCTGGCCGTCCCCGTAGTGTTCGTACGAAAAAGGTGGTCAAAGCAGTAAGGGAAAGAATTCGAAGAAATCCTGTCCGAAAGCAAAAGATTTTATCTCGGGAGATGAAGATAGCACCTAGAACGATGTCGCGTATTTTAAAAGACGACTTAGGACTTACAGCCTATAAGAGACGCACTGGACATTTTTTAAATGATAATTTAAAAAAGAATAGCGTGATAAAATCGAAACAACTACTGAAGCGGTAGGCAAAGGGAGGTCACAGAAAAATTTTGTTTACGGATGAGAACATTTTTACAATTGAGCAACATTTTAACAAACAAAATGACCGTATTTATGCTAAAAGCTCTAAGAAAGCTTCTCAATTAGTCGACAGAGTGCAACGTGGACATTATCCGACTTCAGTGATGGTTTGGTGGGGTGTTAGCTATGAAGGAGTGACTGAGCCATACTTTTGCGAAAAAGGTATCAAAACATCGCCACAAGTGTATCAAAATACCATTCTTGAGAAGGTAGTTAAGCCCCTTAACAACACCATGTTCAATAACCAACAATGGTCCTTCCAGCAAGACTCGGCGCCGGGTCATAAAGCTCGGTCCACGCAGTCTTGGTTGGAAACGAACGTTTCCGACTGCATCAGAGCTGAAGACTGGCCGTCGTCTAGTCCCGATCTTAATCTGATGGATTGATTTATGGTCAGTTTTAGAGAGTAGGGCTTGCTCTAAACGTCATGATAATTTGGACTCCCTAAAACAATCCATACGATTGGCAGTGAAGAAAATTCCCATGGAAAGAGTGCGTGCTTCTATTGATAACTGGCCTCAACGTCTTAAGACTGTATTGCAGCCAATGGAGACCACTTCGAAGAAGCTTTTTATGTTTTAAATTGTTTTATATTTATGTATTAAACTTACATACTGTAAAAGTAATAAATGTTATTTGCAATAGAAAAAATATTTTTTTTATTTGTTCCAGTATTTATGGCTAGACTAGGTACCTATATCACTTTCATTAAGGGGCACACATATTTGCGACGTATGACCACCATTTGAGGTGGATGAGCTGATGATAATGAGAGCACTAGGATTTGAAAGAAAATTCATTCAAAGTCATATTATCATCGAAGATTTGTAAGGTTAGCTTAATAAATAGAAGGTAAATGTCATTACCGTTTAGTATTTATCGATGCGGACAATTGCCTAGTGCAGTCCATGTTTAACTATATGAGATTAACTATCTAAGGTAAACATTATGTTTACAATAGACATTTAGGATCCCAGTGACACTGTGTATGTGGCTGTGCAGGTACCTTCCCTTCGGCCCAACTTGTGTTACTGGTAGACTTTAATGGCCACCATAAAATCACAGTATGTTCTATTTTCTACTTTTTAGTTTTTCGAGAGTTTTGTTTTTCTAGTAAAGGAGCAGAATAAAGTAGAGAGATATATCGCTTAATTTTTTCAAATTGTTATGTTAAACTATGTAGGTACATGTACGAAGTTTCACAGTTAGGTACGTAATAAGCACATTGAAACAATGACAGACTGACGACAGTACCCACTGTGTACGTACATCTCGCGCACGGCATGTGTTTACGATAGGACCGCGACCGGCGCCCCTCCAGTCTCACGCATCAGACACAGTGCAACGATAACAATAACACAGATTCACATGAAAAGCGCCGCACCGCCGCGACGACCGACGCTACGAATTCAAAAATCGGTCAGACTAGACATCCGATTTCGTATTCTGGTAAACACTGGACTATAATTAGTTTCAATGAATAACATTTTGTCATTTGTAAGGTCCCTAGTCATCAAGCAGTTAAAGAGACCGGCGCGGAGCGGCCGGCTGGCGGTGATCGTAGTATCGTACCGGGGAAGGCATTGGCGAGGTCGGGCGGGCCCCAGTCGTGGCGCGGCTGCACTATACAGTGGAACATGGCAGACGCGACTCGCGCACGCTGCCGCTCGACTGGCGGAGAGACGGCCCCGGTCGCGGCAACGCGCAGCCTCCGCGGGATGCGCCCCGAGCCGCGCGCCGCCTGCCGCCCCTCCGCCTGCCACAACCCGCTTGCACCCTCCTCCGTCATCACACGAGTCTGACCTCCGATCGGTTCACTAACACCCAACCAAGGCATGTTTTGGTACTTATAATAGCGTTAAAACCCAATATGAGCAATTAAAAACAGTACATTAACGTAACTACTACATTTTACGTACCGTGCGTTACAAACAAAGTATTAAAGAGAATAACAGTGACGTTATATGAATCTCTATAATTTTGTGGATCGTCTTTTTGTGGATACTCTCCTAATTGAATAGGTCATGTATAGACATATCAGGCCATACGATCTCGGAATTGTTGGAGCAATCATTATCGCGACACCCGCGGGGTGCAACAGGCGGGCGCGCGGGGAGCGCGGGGTGCGCGGGTAGAGGGGGCGTGCGCGGTGCACGATGTGCAGCTGCCAGCTGACAGAAGCAAGAGCTAGTAACGAACCAGCAATATGCGGCTACGTACTTTATATAATGATTGGTGTCTAAAACGAAAAAACAAAGTAGCAAAAATCAAGCAGGTTATTAATTAATCATAGTTAAACGAATATATAAATAAATGGGACCAAGTTTAATTTAATTACCTATGTATTCATTTATGTATGGCATAATATGGCGTGACAAACTATATACGTGTCATGGGAACGGGAAGATAATTATAGAAATTACCTAAGTAGGTTTAAAGTTCCAATCGAATCTTACTAAATTTCTTTATTTTTATAGAATCAAAGCCTGCCGCATTATAATACTATATGTATATACATATGTATATTATCACCCGTTGAACAGCTTTTCAAATTCTAAAAAAGTGCACATTATAAAATTTCCGAATAAAAATGTTATGTTTATTGGTGGGTGTCGCGGACGGTAGCACAGTGGTGGTACAGCAACGCGGAGTGAGCCGTGCGGCCGCGGCCCGGGAACCGGTCGCCGGCTGCGGCCCACTCACGCCTCGACACCTAGCAGTACACTTTACATATGTACACTGCATAAAAGTGTATTGTGTCCACTGCCACTTATTAACAGAAAACCACTCCGTTTCATCAATAGCTCCGATCAGGGCCGCGCTACATACGGCTGAGCCCCACCCTGGGAGACTAGTCATTTGATGATTAACGGACTGTAATTGTATTTTTTTACTTAAGTATCATAATATACGTAGGTACTATACAATATTTATGTGTACCTATATGGTTTAGTAATATGTTTTGATATTATGGATGTAATTAAAATAATGATTGTTGTGTTTCTCCCACAAGAGGCAGGCGCCGCGCGTCGCTCCCTGAGTCAGGCCATTAGCTTGCAGCGCAGCACTGCTCGCAGTACTCGGCAGTAGGCGCACGCCGCGCGCCGGAAGCCCGCGTTTTGCACTCGCGTCTATTGTCTCGCCTTTCGTTTCACTCGGGCATAAAACAAGTCTTCGTATAACTCCAACAAAATCGTTAAAAATTTGAACAACGCACGTCACACGAAATGTTATCATTTTAGGGCACGTGCCTCGATAAAACGGAACCTTTAAAATATCACTTTGTTGTCTGTCCTCCTTAGGACCGCGTGGAGCTGGAATTTAAATGAAATAGGTACTCAGGTGTATACTTCCTTGAAGCTGACGCTGATGCTACAGATACAAAGGAGAGTGGGAACTAATGAGCCCCATTATTGACCCTGTAAATGGTTAAGACATTCCAAGTTCCAACCAATCAGGAATTTTTATTAAACCTATTAAACATCTACCATTTTTATGAAACATCAATCTGCTTATAATTATTTTTGGCGATCTGCTTATAATCTGCTTATAATTATTAAAGACAAACAAAAAATTAAGTATTTTCAATAATATATTACATAATTAACTAATTATGATGTAGATGTAGAACGAAATATTTTAATTTTGAGATATATACGAGTAATGGAAAACATGCGATCAATAATGAATGTAATTCACTACAAGCACAAATTTTGTGATATTAATAAAATACGGAATTACCCGATTAATAAATAATGTACAACTAAGAAAATAAACCGACTTAATACGGTTCAAAATCGAGGTATGAGTCAGTAATGTAAACTTTTTGTAATATTTAGAAGAATAAAATACTGTTTGGAAATAAATTACTTTATTACACGCGTGTTCCACCATCTTTGATCTTTCAAAAATCAATCCAAGAGAAACGGTGTGAGCAATTTTAAATCTATAAGTATGCAATATTTTTATGGAGGATACAAACGATCAAATGGGTCATGTGATGGTTCGTGATCTGCTCCACATGAACACCCGTGCCACCAAAGGAGTAACAGGCACGTTGACGACCTTTTAAGAAAGAATACTCTTGTTTATTGTCGCCAGAAGATCATTCCAAGTGCGAGAGATGACACATAGCGAGGCTATATTCCTAAGCAGTGCCAAGCAGCAGTCAACGATTCGAACACCAGAGGAAGGAGCTGGTACTCGGATACCCCCGCCTAAATATGAGCACTGTACTTTATATGGGTCTGAACTAACGCATTATATAGTAGCAGGCGATGTCCCGGAGTGAAATACTGTTTTATCTATTGAACCTGCCTAGCTACTTCGAGGATAACTTCGCCTTACGCTCTAGACAACCGCGGATGGATTTCACATATTATGTCAACACCAAGCATTACAATACCGGCCGAGGCTGTTAGGTGGGTGCTCTTAACTGAGGGGATACGACCAATACGGCCTTCGCTACCTCCAAACCAACCGCCATCGCTTTCCCCCTTTTTACGATTAGAATATAGCATCCGATGAAAAATGATATTACTACCCATTTAAAGCTTCTGATAAAGTAATTTAATTCCTACAATTAAGTTTAACGTTACCTAAGTACCTGTCATCATCTCCGCCCCAGCCTAGGCCGGTAGAAAACGCTTAAGTAAGGCCAATCGGAAACGGCACGAACATTTAGTTATAGAAAAAAAAGTGGAAACAACAAAAATGTGACGTTTTAGAGAAAATATAAGTAGTCTGGCTAACTTTTCAACCAAAACCTCGCGTTTGATAGTGATACACGGCCTCACAAAAAACCGGCGTGAAACAACCACAGCGTTGTGTTTCGCCATCTGAGTGAGGTTACCGGAGGCCCAATCCTTCCCCACCCCCAATCCCTCCTCAATCCCTAAATCTCTAAAAGATCGACAACGCACTCGTAACTCCTATGTTGCGGGTGTCCATGGGCAGCGCTGATTACTTACCATCAGGTAATCCAATTGCTCGTTTTCTATCGATCTTCGATCGATTTTTGCTCGATCTATTACATAAAAAAAATATACCAATTAATTACTTTCCGCAATCGCGGGCTAACAACGCTGTATGTAGCAAGTTTGGTGGTTGCTCACCAATCGCCATGTTTAAGCAGGTACCTAACGAGAATCTGTTAGATGTGTTGAACAGGGGGCAGCACTGGCAGCGGTGGCAGATGGCACCGACATGGCGCGCACGCAACGGCAACGGATGCTAAATATAGAGCCGGCGCTCCACCGCCCGCTCGCCTCTGATTCATGATACAAACCACGAAACCTAAAACTGAGCCATAATGCGCACAACGCTATCTTGGCTAAAATAAATACTACACACGAAACATAACAAGATTTCACGATATGAAGCAATATTTTTATACCATTGAAATGTTTCTAAACAAAATAGGCAGAAACTAAAGTACCTATATGTATACAATATTTATACTTAAGTAAGTACCTAAATGACCTGTCTAAAATATGTGTAACCGCGTGTGTCGTTAGAATATCTGTATAAATAAAACAAAGCTGATCTCTTTAAGACACGGTCATTAACATAAGATTTGAAGGCAGTCACATAACTATCCCATAAAAAATATTTCAATTAATGTTTAAGACAGACCTCAGAATATGCGACCACGAATAAAATATCGAAATAGTTGTTTCACGTCATTTTTCTGAGAAGTTATGTGTTCACTCCAGCCGGCTCATCCGTACTGATCTGTTTTAAATATCATAATTAATTTATCTCTCTCTATCATAATTATTTATGGTATGCACTTTGTGATTATTTAATAGGTACTTATTTCTCTTGGATTAACTAGAAAAATGCCACCCATACCATACACTATAATATGATCTTCTAAAAATAACATAAAGGTACAAAAAATAAGTATTCGTGAAAGCCGAGGGAAGGTTTAAAGTTACAACAGTCAGAAAAAAATGCATGTAACCAGCAGCAATTGTCTTTCCTATACAAACTGCTTTCAAAATGACAGATATTTGACATGGGAAACCATTGTTATTATGTATTTAAATTTTTGGGACGGTTCGGTTCGTTGGCTAGCCAAGCTCGTAATCTAACTTTACTAATTTAACAAATCGAAAGATTGTTATAGATAAAGCACTATTTACAAAAACCTACTTACACCATAAAAAACTTTATCGTGATAGCCTTCATAAGGTTAAGTCTTTTTTATCGAAATGAGGTTGCTCAATTTTATAGAACGAAAAAAAGTAAATTATTTGCAATTATTTAAATTGATTAATTATTAGAACAACATTCATAAAAATGTATGACCTATTTTCATTTTTATTTTATAAGGATGGTAAATTTACACCGTTTCAGCTACCTACGTTAGGATGAAATTAAAAAATAATTACAATTTGGACATTCATTATAACAAATCAAAGATTTTTGAAGTGCACATATACCTTATTACCCATCCCTGTTTGCATATTATGCAGAAGTGAAAATGCTTTAATCGATCCGCCTAAATGATATTAAATAAATAAATTATGATTACAATACATACATTGATGTTACATTATTATAATTAATGAGTGCGCGGACAGCGTGCGTAGCGCTTAGGCTATCGTCAGGCGACGCACGTAGTGTTATAGACTGGCTGGAAGGCAAATACAACACAGGCGCTGCTCGCACGAACTTGCCATAAGTATTGACTACTTGCTTAACTAAACAATTGTAGTTGTGTTTATTTTATCCTCATCTGAACAGAGGACAGTTTGCTTCAAACGCATTTATAAGGAAGTCTACACTACAAATCATACCATTGTTAATGCGAACGCTTCAGTCAAAAACAATAGGTGACATATATCAGAATAATGCACAGCGATCACCGACGTGCCGTCATTTATCAGCGATTCGTTACGGCAATCAATCCAGTCATGGATATTCAATCAATTCATTAAGCGAGCGCGCTGAATCATTAGAATAGGTGACAAGACTGGATGCTCACTAACACAGCGCGAGGCGGGAGCGGGACTTCTTGAATTGTGATTTCGGGCAATATCCTTTGTAGAAATCCTTACCAAGACTATGGATTTATAAACAATGCATATAATATAGTCGCAACATACAATGATAACTGTAGGCAATTGATACTTGCAAGCTTGCAAGCATGAATGAAACTAGGGGTTCATGTTGGTAATTCACCAACACCTACTGTTTCGGGCAAAAGTACATTCTCTCACGGAGAAGGGAAGAAAGAGCAACTACAACGCCTACTAGCGGACTAAACTTGTGGACACCACCACATAATGTGTAGGTACGGTAAAGGAAATCATCGAGACCCTGAAATATAACTATATTATTACTATGAGTATTATAAAACAAAGTCGCTTTTACACTCCCTACATTTATAAAATGATTGCTTAAATCTTCAAAACGACGCAACGAATTTTAATAGATACAGTGATTGAGAGGCAAATTTATGTGTTTGTAACCTCAACTAAATAGTGGACAAATTTAGTATCAGTATTGCACCCATGCCAAACCGGAACGGGTCGCTAATATAGTACCCATAATTTTGAAACCGCCAGCCGCCCGGTGTGCAAGAGTGGCAAAGGCTTAGGGCATCGGTTTCATATTATTATGTTCTTGCATGTCGTATCGCATGCAGTTACATACCCATGTATATAAAAATTCTTCTGTTTTCAATAAAATTCATAGAAAACTGTAGTTTTTGACATTGCAATAAATATGTGTAGTCAATTCTGAAACGACACATTAATTAATTTATTATGTACATGTATATCAGTATGTTGAGTTAATCTATAAGTGTGAAGATTGCAGTTGTTTTTAGTAAAGTAAGCGTGTGTGTGGGGCGCACCGCGACCGCGGCCGTCGACCAAAGGAAGTCCCCAATGAACAGGTCGCGTGACGGCACTCCACTAATGCGCTGCGTTACATCATTACTGGCCACTCTGGCCAAAGGAAATGATCCTCTTGAGACAGTGGCCCGTATCACTTCAATGAGAATAACATATTTTCATAAGTAAGCATCCTTTTCAGACAATATGTTGCCAAGTAGCAGGCAATGACAATAGCAGAATATGCCATTCTTAATTTGGCAGTGACAAATGGATGCTATGCAACGTTTTGTGGGTTTGATTTCCGCACGAAAAAATTGTGTGGTTCACTAATTGATATTAGGGGACGAGTGTCTATTTAAAAATCTTGAAGACGAACTTTGGGAGGCTTTTATTATCTGATTAGTTATAACTTAACACAGAAACATATCTAACAAAGTAAAAAAAAACGTAATCAAACATATCTGACAAAGTAAAATAAAATTCAAACGTAATCAGCCATTCCGCGGTTACAAATGGCACAGCTTGCACAATTCATGACTTTATATTGATGTTGACTTACAAACAGTCCATTTAGGTAAAAATGACAGGATGAATGTGCTATTTTATTAAATATATTTTACGTTCCGCATTAGAAATATTTCTCGACCCGTTTCTCCCGCGTAAAACTCCAGTTTGAAAGGTTTATGAAGTTGTAGTTTTTTGAATTAAATTGTTTTTTTAATAGACCAAGACTATTTTCTTGATAGATACTGGCTGTATCACGATGCAATGGCCGTGGCGGTGCACACCACATGCTATTTTCCTAATTATTTCTGAATATGGTTATTTGTTTAAACTCTATAGGGTATAAACACAAATATTCTACGCTAATTTTTTGTCTCTACAAACATATAATTATGAATTGAAGCTACCTAACCCAGATTCTAAATAGAAATCTATTATGTAATACAACTAAAGCTACATAAATGTTCACAGAAATAAATTCTTTTTAATTTACAATGTTGAAAGTTATTGCTATGCAGTTCTGGAGCATAAGAATTATAGATAAAAATATGCTATAGCGAACTATTTTGCCAATTTTGATAATTTGTTTAATATTGTAGTACATTGTTTTGCTCTATCTTACTTTGATTAGTAAAGATGCATAATGAATTTTGTTTTTACTATTAATATTTCCCTGATCTGATTTAACCAATTTTGATTATTGTAATGAGTGGATCACATGATGGTCAGCAATTGAAGACCCCAGGGCAGTTGAGGAGAGAGGGTGTACACGAATGGAGGACAAATTACAATGCAAGTGTTGTCATATTCTTCCCAAAGGCTGCAGTATCACTTTAGTACGGCCGGCCCATTATGCTGAAGCATGACTCCCAACACATACACTCTCTTAGTGTCACCTGTCCCTTGATTACATATATATGTATAAATCTAAATAATGAGACCATAATATTAAAAAAAAATACAGAGCATGTAACCTAAAATGGGTATAAGGTATATGGGACCTGGTAATAGATTTGCACCTATTTCTTTTGAATATGTTCATCCATGGCCAGAACTCACTCTCAGCACCCAGTTATATGTATACCCATAGGTTTCAAGACTGAGCCCTACAATGTATATGACATGAAGAAATGAATCTCATACATGATACTTCAGTGGGAGTAAGTTATATAAGTCTAGGGATAAGGACCATACATATTTTAGGATTGAAGATTTTATTGAATATGTGCAAGTCTCTTAATCTTGTAGACACATGAAACTAGGTGTGATACTTTGTCTTGAAACTATGTTTTATAGAATAATTCTAAACATAGCATCCTAATATTAAACAAAAGAATCTTGGAACTGGTTCTAACCAATATGTTATCCATGCTATTGTTACTTAATAAAACAATGCAACATCCTCCTAATTGACAATCGGTAGCTGTTATTGGTTTCAGTTTTTGTTTTGTTTATTTATCACCAGTTCTTTGGGCAATCTGTCTTCTTAAGCAAACAACTTACCTACCTCTTTGTTATTATATAGATATTAATATTAAATTCAATTACATCACTGAAATCCTGATGGAATGTTAACTTTTACTATTAGCTAACAATTTGTTTTAGGTGAAGCTACACTGTAATACAATAGCACATCCCTGTGACTATTTACGAGCAAACGCAACAAAGAGCTTCAGGGAGTACAAAAGCACTCTGTATCAAAACATTACCAGGTCAGCCCATCAGCGTCATCCTTAGTACTCACTGTTGAAGGCGGCTAGTTTCCTGGTGGAGCCGAGCCGCTTCATGGGCGTGCGCGGCTCGACATCGCGATCATCCAGCGCCGGCGCCTCGGTCGCCGTTGGCGTTGTAGCTTCTGACATCGCTCTTGTTAAATTGCACTGTTCTGTAGCACCATTCCACTAATAAATCGCGTTTATAAACTGCGAGAATTTTAAAAGTAATTCGAGCACATAATGTTCATAAAAACTCTGCTCTTTCTTTCTCTTACGTTTACGCTAAGCCCCAACAATTTGACTAACGAAACAAAAATAACATTAGTGTTCAAGTCAGTCCGCTGCACAAAACAAAAGTTCACTATACACTTCTATATTTTATTTACTTTCTTTATGAAAAGCTTAAAAAATGCACAACTTTATGTAGGAATATAAAATAAACTTCGTTGTAAAAACACATTTAAGTTAAATAAAAAAAATATTTGAATCATTTATGTTACTGGTGTATTCCGTTAACAATGTTAGCATTTTCGCTCCCACTCTAACACTCTGCTGTACTTTATCTCAAAGCACAACACTGTAGACTACAGCGTAACACAGTGTATAATTTATGCCACAGATGATAATAACCACAGTGACATTTGACAATTTAAAACTGAAATGAGTTTAGTGGACAAATTAAATAAAAAAAAGATTTAAAAGTACATTTGATGGATCATGGATGGAGCTATAAGTTGAATTTAAAGATTTAGAAAATGAACATTATCTTGAGAGAAAAAGCTTAGTGTGTGTGTGACATATTAACCATAAAGTAGTGGCGCTATATCGTAGACAGAGAATAGACACCTCTATTCTCTGTCTACGCTAGGTACGCGCTAAGTTTCGTTCGTTTGTTTGACAGTGCGGGAAGCAATTGGTGCATTTGCCCTACACAAATATCTCTTTTTTTACGAATCCATTCATCGATTCATCCTTCTTTCAACACATAGGTACTTTACATGACTTAAAAAAATCATTTCTCAACTCTGCGTTTTTGTAAATTTACATGGACCCTCAGAATAGGGTGAACTCATCTAATTTCGTGACAAAGGCATTTGAGTTACAAAATACCAGTAAATTATTGACTAATTTAATTCAGTGTCAGCATGACTTTTTTATCGGTCTTTTATGAGGAATATTAGCACAAATAATCAGATTTTTTTCTAGACCCCTAGGAGTTATACCGAATTTACTAAACCAAGTCAACTTGCCTAATTCCGTGGTGACCTCTATAAGTCCGTGATAGCTTATACTTTAATTCTGATATAACGGAATTAGGCAAGTAACTTTGAGAGCGGTCTCCGAATATTTTCTGTTCTTCTTGTTAGGGTCATCCATGGTATATCTGAGAGTGAATCTGCAATTTAAAATAATTAATACGTACCTACCTGCTAAGATTTTAGCGGCTGCCCAAAGTTGAGCTCATATTAATAAAAAAAAACTGTGAAATTTGGTAAATTACTCACGCAATTACGTGACAAGTCCAAAAACAAGTGTCAACTAATTCCGTGATAGCAAAATATAATATTGGCTCAAAGTCGTCAATTTAATTAAGAGCAGATAAACGTAATAAAATAACATCAATATTGTCTACTACACTCAAAATAAGTCAATAATTTTAGTTAAAACCACAAATATTTGTACATCTACCTACTATAATTCTGTGATAGCACAGAAACCACTCAACCGCTAAAACACTAATATTTTTGACGAACAAAATAAGCTCTAACACGAAAAAGACGCAGAACTTTGACGATTTTTTTACTGCCACATCAAGGGAATATCATATACAATGCATTTTATTCGAAAGAAGCTAAAAAATGGGTTAAATACTTATATACATGAAGCAAAGTTCGCATCCAATTCAAAACCACTGCTGAAACAGTCGAAATTCGCGCCCGAACTGACAAAACCGTTAGCTGTTTCTATCTCGCTCACTCGAGCATCCCCAAAATTTACATACGAATTCGAGATTAATTACTGAGGCTTAAGGTTGTATTTGAAATCTCTGATTTCACTCGTATAGCCCTATGATAGCGCTCAAACCAAATAATTATCACCGAATTAGGCGAGTCACAGAATTAGATGAGTTCACCCTACAGAACAAACCAGAAGGCGTCATCGCGCTTCAAACTGAAGCAACTAAAACCACTCTTAACTAGAGTAGAATGAAATTTCTACGATTAGTCAACTTCGGCACGTGGCATGTCGTGACGTATTTACGAGTGTCAATTTTAATTTTATTATGCCGTCTTGTGTTATTCCTACGTGTGAAAATGCGGCTGGAATTACGAAAAAAGTGGATAAGATTACATTTCATCTGCAAGCATCGACTGCAATAGTATATTTAATTAATTATTGAATTTTTTTATCGATTTATTTTTCTATGAAAATTATGCGGCCATTTTGTGAGTGTTGTCATTTTTGGTGAAAATTTTACCCACTTATTTATTTGTTGTGAGTTATATTTTTGTCCATTACGGAGCCTATGTCATATTAGTTTCCCTGCCGACTAACAAAAAAAAATAAATCATACAAAGAGCACGGTTAGATTAATTTTGGAAACCATCCAACCAGAGCATAGTTTGCTCAATTCACTTTGAAGAGATAATGTATTTATGATAAAAGTGGTTTCAAAACAGCATTTCCTACTAAGATATATCTATACTAATTATAATGCTGAAGAGTTTGTTTGTTTGTTTGCTTGAATGCGCTAATCACAAGAACTAAGTAAGTAGACTTCTAATCTTTAGTTCCGAGTCTAAAGACAATACATATAATAAATAAAAAAATTATTATTAAAAAAACAAAATACCCGACTGCACACTAAAAAAAGAGTAAAACAAGCCCCACAATACAAATTTACTGAATATAATTTATAAATGTTGATGGAAAGCATCGCAGGCGGGGACCAACAGAGGCATAATTATAGTCATTTCTGTTGTGCACCATTTAGCAGAATTTTCGTTGGTGGCGGTCAAGGTGGTCCCCGCCTGCGATGCTTTCCATCAACATTTATAAATTATATTCAGTAAATTTGTATTGTGGGGCTTGTTTTACTCTTTTTTTAGTGTGCAGTCGGGTATTTTGTTTTTTTAATAATAATTTTTTTATTTATAACTTTTTAGCTGTTTTTATTTAACGAAAATGTTGTAGATGTAGAAGACTATGTATATGTAAGTACCATTTTAAATTATTTCGACGACATTTGGCTTTAGATTACGAGTGATGTTACTCCGCAACATAAATTTACCGCCAATCTGGACTGTTGGTAGTGAAGAAGAAAAAGAATTAGGTGAGTCATTACTGCTGAAGATCCCGCAAACGTTTAAGTTCAGTTAAAGAACATTCGTCGTGGGGCCGGTCCAACAGCTTTTTTGGGTCAAGTGTTTTTATTGCTAACCCAGCAAGTGTTTTAACACGGCTTAGGGCTACATAAGCCTGGCCCTTTGCAAACACGTTTGATAGGTCCACGACAGCCCGATCCAAGGTGGTACCTTGCAGTTTGTGTACCGTCACAGCCCAACAAAGTATCAAAGGCATGCCAGGCCACGCCCTATCTTTTTGCTTGCTAACGCATGAGTTGCTTTGCGTTGACGCAGAATTAACATGTTCCCGTGGGAATTTTGAGAAAAAACGTATCCTATATTAATTACTCCCGTGATTGAAATGAATCTAATGATACCGCATACATATTTTTTTAAAGGGAAATTTAGAAAAAATATTATTATGTCTTTATCCCGTGGGACTTTTAGCATAAAATGTATCCTATGACACTCCCGTAATCAAGACAAATCTAACGATACCTCATACATCAAAATCCATCAAGCCGTTTAGGCTACAGGAGGTCACAAAGGAAAAGACATACATACATACTTACATACACTCGAAAAACATTACCCTCCTTCTTTGGCAGTCGGGTAAAAACTAAACCAGCAAAAGGGAACGCAATAAAACCTTCGCACTTATTGTAGCTTTGTTTTATTTGTTGTGTAAAGTAGGTGTAACTAAAATTAACATTAACATTTATAGTAAGTTTACCTATTTTTGTTGGGTTTACCCAACAAAACTATATCTTACCCTCTTGTTGTAAAATTACCCCAAACCAAGGGAATTGTTCCACTATCGGCAACACTACGCGGGTGGGAAGTGCGGCTGGCGGGGGGATTGACGTATTGTTTTTGGACACATTTGACGACATGTAATTATGAGTGAACGCGGATTCTGGTTTGTTCTGTATTCTGAGCATGGACCTTGTTGTAAGTAGTTTAATATTTTAGGGTCTGTTCACACAGACCGGCTCGGAGAGCATCGGCGCGCATTTTTCTTTTCACACAGACCGGATCGTATACGCTTGGAGTTGGTCGGAGCGGAGTCGTCAACTATTCCACATAGACCGGCTAGAATCGGCCTGAAAGCGGATGCGCTCGGAGCCGATCGGATGTGCTCGCAGCCGGTCGGATACGCTCGCAGCCGGTCGGATGCGCTCGCAGCCGGTCGGATGCGCTCGGAGCCGGTCGGATGCGCTCGGAGCCGGGTGGATACACTGCAAAGGCAGTACCAGTATTCCACGCAGTCCAAGTTTTGTTTTCGGTGTTAACGTGTGCTTTTCGGAACATGGATTTAGATAGCTCCGATGAAGAAATATATTTGCTAGCAAGATTGTTTGAAGCTGAACAAAACAAACGAAAGCGCAAGCGAAGACAAATATGGGCAAAAAATATTTGGAAGAATCGATTAATCCATGGGGAGTTTCACACCATTTTCGAGGAATTGAAGAATGACAGCCTTAAATTTTATGAGTATTATCGTATGGAATATTGGCAATTTTTAAAATTGACAGATTTGTTAAGAGTACATATAACAAAAACGACTACAAATTATCGTTGCACCATTCCAGCCGAAGAAAGATTAACGGTAACTTTAAGGTAAGTAAATAAAAAACAATCATTTATAATAATCATCTTATTCAGGTCACAAGATCACAGCCGAAGCTTTGTTAACGTATGTTGCCGTTATTGTCCTGATTGATTGAAATATCAAATATTAGACAGTAAAAGAAACAGTTATTAAACTAAACATTGCTTAAAATTAAATGGTTAAAGTTAAAGATTACACCTAATTGAATGGCTGAATGTAATTAAATAGTGCAGATTTGACTTTCATTATTTTGATTGTCTGTGTTTATTAATTATTTTGTATTTTGTGTGTTTGTACTGTACCCGTAAGTAGTCTGATCTGGATAGTTTTGACAAATATAGGTTTCGTTTGATAACTGATGGTAAGTAGATGGATTAGAGGATGGCGGAGAATTTATTGGCAAAGAATAATTCAAATCTGCACTATTTTCATACAGACTCAATTCAGCTTCGTTAACAATGTCAAAAACGCGCTTTTTAATTCGTGCTTGAACTTCTTTTGGAAACGTTTCCACTGTATCTGACATAGACAAAAAAAAATTGCGTAATGCCTTGTCAAAGGGTTTAGTATTTTTTTTTTCTTCAAGATATTCTTCGAAAACCGTAGCAACATCTTTGTTTAAGCGTGTTCTCTTTTTCGAGTCGGAAGTACTTGCAAGCGATTCAACTTCGGAATGGTCAGAACGTTTAGATGATGTCGATGCTGGTGGTAGTGGTGTGCCAGGTTCCGATTCATCCGATGATAATGTAACATTAGATATTTGGTTCCGATTACGAAAAAAACGGTATTATAAACGAAAGTTCTTTTTCAAATTTTATTAATTTGGATGATGTCGCACCATCGCCACTCTTCCCTTTTCGGTTATGATAAGCTTTTCTGAAGTTATCTCGCAGTTTCTTCCAACGATCCATGCACTGCCTAACTGGAAAAAATAGAAATAAATAAATTAAAAACATCACCCTCCTTTAGTTCATCGGGTAAATGAGCATGCAGTCAGTGGACTGTTTTCTTTAATTTATACTTCGTTTTGGCGCGGCAATGTTATATTTAGATTTTTTGTTTGTTTTTACAGATTCCTCATTACTGGTTGCAGTTTCAAAAACTTGTCATTTAATTTCCGAATGGGAATTTCTACAGTTCATTCAATAATTCACGAGACAATCAGAGCAATTTGTGATGTTTTGATGCCCTTAGTTATGCAGATACCAGATGAAGAAATGTGGGACAAGGTCTCTCGTGATTTCTTTAATATTTGGAATTTTCCTAACTGTTTGGGCGCTATAGACGGAAAGCACGTCAGTATACAGGCACCAGATAATAGTGGAAGCTTATACTATAATTATAAAAATTTTTTCAGTACAGTGTTACTAGCTGTGGTAGACGCGAAATACAACTTTTTAATTGTTGATGTCGGATCGTATGGTAAAAATAGCGACGGTGGAATTTTACAAAATTCAAAATTTGGAAAAAAACTGAACACTAATAAGTTAAAGCTGCCCCCAAATAAACCTCTACCGAATACCACTGAAAGCTTACCACATGTTTTCATAGGAGATGAAGCATTCCCTTTGAGCAATAACATATTGCGGCCGTATCCGAGAGAACAAACAAGAACAGACTTATCAAAAAAAGTATTTAATCTGCGTTTAAGCAGAGCAAGAAAAGTCGTAGAATGTGCATTTGGAATGCTAACTCAAAGATTTGAGATTTATCAAAAACGAATGAAAATCCAACCGAAGTACTGTGACTTAATTATATTAGCAACTACATGTTTACATAATTTTTTAATAGAAAATCGGACGCCATCACCAGGACAAGAGAATGTTCTTCACAGCAATATGAATTTATTAACAGCGATAACAGACAATAATGATGAAAATAGTTCTAATATCGACGCAGGTATAACCATAAGAAATAAATTTAAGGATTATTTTTCAGCAAGTGGTGCTTTAGATTGGCAAGATCAAGTGGCCACTCGAGTTTCTTAAGTTATATTTAATAAAAATTGTTCGCTACTTCTTGAGTAGGTATATTGTAACGTTCAGATACTCAAACGATTTTTACGAGTAAAGTGAGGGTACATTTAAACTCATGTTATTCCTGTTTTGACTTTGAATTTAACAAGTTACGGCAAATTAAGAAGCCCTTACTTTAGAATTCGTTCGAATATCTGGAGATAGGTGTAAAACAATAAAATCTTAGTAGGTACTTACCACTTAACCCCACACATTTGCTTATTTCCTCCCACGCATTGTCTTTCATTACCCGATCGCTATACGATGGCTTGGTTATGTCAAATAAACACTCATATTTTGACACTAGTATTATTAATTTTTCGTCAGTCATGTTTTCCTACAAGTGCATACAACTGTTCCGTTTGAAAACTTCGAACACAAGTGATTCGAGACACGATAGAAATACAATAGGGGCGCGAAAGCCGGCTGTCGCTTGCTTGTTGAAAGCAAAATGGCAGTCGGCGTGGTGCGACGGGCACGCAATCGGAACCGATCGGCTGCGCGAGCGAGAAAGAGCACGCAATCGGAGCCGATCGGCTGCGCGAGCGAGAAAGAGCACGCGATCGGAACCGATCGGCTGCGCGAGCATTAAAGAGCATGCAATCGGAGCCAAACGGCTGCACGATCGAGAAAAAGTACGCGATCGGAGCCGGTCAGCTCCTCTTATTATTTCACACCAAGCGCCTTCAAGCATTCTTAATGACAAAAGCTGTGCACATAAAAAAATAAACCTTAATACACATACTAAAAACTCTGTTTTCATCGTGATAAGAATCTGCTCTCCTCTCCGAGCCGGTCTGTGTGAACGGACCCTTATGGTCGAAGGCTTCCGCCGAACGACGCCGACGACGGCCTATGAACAAACCCACCGAGCTGAACGTGTCGCCAAGAGGCCTCCAGTCTGCCCTCTTCATTTGAAATATTCATCCCACAGGCGGGCGGCTGGTTTTGTAGCGTAATACCAATTAATGGTGCGATAACTCGTCGGTGGGTATCTACCGACGAGTAATCGCAAGAATTCGCCATCATGCAGGTTGAAGACCAGTGGAGAGCTCCCGATGGATATAAGTAGGTACCCAATGTCGAACTGTCGCACGTGCTAAGTCACCAATTCCTTCCACTAGGTAATCCTGATTAACGATTTCCTGGAATGTAATGCAACTACATATTGTTGTGCGAAAGGAACTTATGAATTTTGTACTTTTTCTTGTAGTTAGTTGTTAATGTAATTGAATCTAATCCGTATTAACATAAATAAATAAATAAGCGGAGAGAGAGGGAGGAGAGGCTCAGTCGTATTATACCCCTCTGCTGACAACTGAGCCAGACCGCATGTAGAGACACACTATACTGTGCTACACTTAGCGGCCTCCAAGGATAGGATGCAAAGATAACGAAACACATTCAAAGAAAGCTAGTGAGTGTCAGGAAAACAGGCTCATTAGAGTTTTGGTACCGTTGAACTTGATCAGTTAAGCGGGAGTGCAGACTTATTCCTCTCAACAACTCTTTATAAACTGTAGGCACATCCAAAGATGTGGCTTCGGCAGGTCGTTTATACCTATATAGTTAAAATAATGTTGCTGAAATTACCAATCCCAGAGCAATCTTAGCGTCAATGATACCGGTCAGACGACCATTTTTTTATTGGGAAAAGCCTGGCACAACCTCCTAAAACCTCTGCAACTCCCGTAAGCCAGGATCTCCAGTAGATACAAGCATGAAAACACCGGAACACTGAGTAGATGAAAAAACTAAATAGTTTCTGTAATATGATTCAAAGACTTGGATCTTGGATACTTGACTTTTATTGCACAGTACACATTCGTGCAGCTCACTGCACCAGGTTACATTGTCAATGGCCGACACTCGCTCGGCACAGTTTCCACATCCTTTAATTGGTACCTACATTTAATGCAGGAGACAGAATGACTTAAGCCTTAAAGAAGAGACTGTACAACTGTGAGAAGCCCAGTCACCATTCACCACGGAAAATGTAGCAAGTATTGTAATTGATCAGACGAGCTGTCGTCGACGACTACATAATTTGTCTATACTGCTGCACAGACCAGGCGCAAGTACGAGCCCATTGCTTGTTTTTTGTTATTTTTTTTTAACTTTTCCCCACACTACGATGTTGTTCTGTGTCGTGCGTGCGCTTACAAACATACAATTACATACACATCACACCCAGACCCGGAAAAACAATTCTTGGACACACACACAGAGTTGTTCCGCGCGGGAATCGAACCCGCAACAAGTTGCGCGGCAGCCGGTTGCCCAGCCACCACGCCAACCGTGCAGTCAAATAACTGACTAAAAACCACCCCGGTCCTTATACTGCACCGGGCCGGGGCCATGCGTAGGTACTCTACGAACAAAAGGAGGTGAAGCGCCACGAATTCACCGCAGGTTGTTGCGAACCCAATTACACGGTACGAGTATTCATTGTTTTCTATGGAATAAGTTGGCAAACGAGCTGACGGATTACCTGATGACCCAATCGGCGCCGCCCATGCACACCCGCAACACCAAAGAACTTACAAGTGCATTCTTGGTTTTTTACTGATACTGAATGACTGATAGGGGAGGGGGAGGTACCTCCAGTAATCTCACTCACACGGTGTAACACAACGCTGTGGTTGTTTCACGCCGGTTTTCTGTGAGGCAGTGGTATCCGAAGCTTGGCTCTCCCACACTTTATAGTCAATAAGCATAGAAAAATAAACCTCGCGGTCTTTTCCAGACAATTAGGTACAGCATGCGTATGCGTATTGCTCCCTGGTGAGGCGTTTAAGAGCCATTAGGCCAAATGTGTGCAAGAGCGATATGGCGACAAATTCAAGGTGGCGGCAAGGTCTGGGGTTGAAGGATCCTGTCTTCCCTGAAACCCTATAGGCGAGTGATTAAAGATTGTTGGAGGACATTGTTAGATGTTTTTGTCCTATTTTGTATACTTTTCAATTATTTTTTCAAACCCTTAACGTCCGCTTCTTTAATTGGATAAGACTAAGGAGAGATGAAATTTAGTACCAGGCATCTGTCTGCTCAGTCGCCTCATATTACATTAAAATAGCATAAGTTTGGGATTAGCATAAAACCAACACAATATTTTCGCCGGGGATGTCAGTGGCCATTACCGGCCATGCCGGCACTGCATCTGTGTAGGTACTTACACGTCGCACTCAATTAGCCGTTCGATCAAGAGCCCGAAAACTATCAGTTTGATGATGGACTGGCTGGAGGGAGAGATTGGACCTTCGGTAACCAAAGCACGTTAACAAAGCCTAAAGATAAAAAGTGTCAGTCTGTTGGTCAGCCAGTGAAGCTAGTTTGCTCGTTTTTAATTGTAGATTCCACTGGAGAAGAATGAGAAAAAACTCTATGGTTACTCTTTTGCAATAAGTTTCTCTTACAGATTATTTGGTTCATTATTAAGTTGGTTCTATTATGTGAGACCAGTGTAATACTAGTATTTCGAGAAAGTAAGCTTTAAGTACAATATATTTAGACAGATTGAAGCTGACCAATCCAATGACGGCGCCCGTTCACGAACATGACGCGTACGCCCAACTCAACCATAAAGGCTACTACACCCATGCCGGCGGCAATGCCCCGGGTTCATGCCTAGCTTCATGCCTAGCGGCTATGCCACCCACCGGCACAAGCCGCACAATGCCGTTTGTGACAATCACATAGAACGCTATTGAAGTGTTTTTTTTTTGTAGGTTGATTACAATTAATGCGGAAATCATCAGCACTGCCGCCGCAGTTACTTATATTTTATTACATTTAAAAAAAATACAAAATTACAATAAAAAAAGCGGTAAAGCCTGCGGCATATATGCTGCACACACACTGTACGGCACTGTGTGGTTAATAATAATAGAGGGAATCGAGCGATCCAGTGCCCGCGCCACCTCCAATGAGACCTTTAGAGTGAGCATGACTACTCCAAGCTGACACAAGTTTAGATCAGATATAAATTGTTCGAAGTAGAGTTCAGTGCAGATTTATCTGTGACTAGCTACTCTCGCGTTTAAATGAAGTTCCATTTAATCCTAGCGTGATGTTTTATAGTTTATAGCACTCCAGGAACATTGTAGCTATCTATCAGTGAAAGAATTTTGGCAATCCGACCAGTGGTTCCAAAGAGATTAATTACCCCCTACATAGAAACTTACAAATTTTACCTCTTTATTATAATATTAGTATAGATAGGTACATACACTTGCAGTTTCTGGACGCGGGCGGAACACAAACAATACCCGAATATATTTGGCTTAAACATTTATTAGGTTACAATTAGCACGTATTTACAATGAGTCATAACAAGGAATATACAGTTTGATAAAGAAAGGTGAAATGTTCAAGTATATGGGTCCACGGCGGCACACTAGGCGTAGAGGCGCAGAGTGCCGTCTGCGCAGGCGGCGAGCAGCCAGGGCTGCGTGGGATGCCAGCGCAGGTCCAGCACGAGCAGGTCGGCGGCGCGCGCCCCGCCCCGCAGCTGCTTCAGCGGGACCAGCAGCGGGTTCTGCAGCAGGTCGCTGCAACACGCCGCTACACTCACTACGCTGCTTTGCGTCTTATACGACTTCACACTCGTTTGCTTAGAAACCTTGTCGAAGGCTAAACTATTTGAGCCACATTCCTCGGAACCAGAGGCCTCGTTGACGGAGACGCGCCATACAATGCAATGTACACGAAGCGCACTCCGTAAACGACGCCTACAGATTGCATTTTGTTGTTGTCTACAACTGAGAGGTACTAGAGGAACTTGAGGTTTCATCGTTTCAACGAAATCAAACAGTTGTGTTAAAATTTCCTTTTTAGTTCAGATAGTTTTCTGCTCTTTGTTCTTTAGCGAATGTTACGTTGGTTGATAGTTTACAATTGTGTTATTATTTTGCATGATAAAAAAAATATTAAAACCCCCGACTAAAAAACTATGGTCCCCTTAAAAAGTAAAAAAATATTTTTTTATAATGCACTATTTTGTATACCTACGGGTGTTTTTAAAATTTTTGATTATTGGTTTATTTTACACATTTCATAGGTAATTGAAATGATATGCATTTTATATTGCAAAGAGCGCTCTCGATTAAGTCATCAACATTCCCTTTCAGAGCGCTTTCATTTGAGACCCCACTCGAGTATATTTGTAGACTTTCGGTTACCCTTCCCCACTTAACACCCCATAACTTTTAAACGGCTTAACCGATTTCCGTAAAATTGTCTAAGAATACGTACGTACGCACGTAAGTCACCTTAAATACAAAAAAAAAAAAAATTGAAGTCGTTTCATCCGTTCAGGGTCCAGGATGCCACAGACAGCAAATTTATAACAACTTCTCTATTTTCGTCGGTGCTAAAAACAGCAATGATTCAGGTTGGTAGATATTGCAAAGAGAAGTGTAGATACTCACTTGTAGACCATGCCGTGACTGACGACGATGTTGTCGTCGTCTCCGCCGGACGCGAACAGCGGGTATCGGCGGTGGAAGGCCACGGAGCGGACAGCGCCCCCGTGCAGCCGCAGCGTCTGGTAGGGCTTCGACGACAGCTCCAGGTCGAACCTGCGCACCCGGGCGGCGGTGAGCGGCGGCCGGCACTAGCGCTGCCGCTAGCGCCGGCCGCCGCGACCTACCATATGCACTTCCTGTCGTAGGAGCAGACCAGCAGGTTGTCCCCGGCGGGGTGCACGGCCATGTTGCTGATCCACTGCGCGCCCGTGAGCAGCTTGCGCACCAGCTCCTGCTTGAGCAGGTCGTAGACGCGCACCACGCGCTGCGTGGCCACCAGCAGCTGCGGCCGCGTCGGGTGGAACAGCGCGCACTGCACCAGCCCCTTGCAGCGCGCCAGCGGCAGCTGCGAGCGGCGCCGCGACAGCTGGTGCACCAGCACGGCGCGCGCCCCGCCCGCGCCGCCCGCCGCGCCCGGCCGCAGCGTGCAGCAGACGTAGTCCCCGCGCGCGTGCCAGCACACGTGGGCCACCTCGCGCGCATGCAGCACCGAGCCCCGCACGCCGCGCGCCCACTGCGCCGGCTCCACGCGCTCCCACGTCGCCGCGCGGCACTCCGCTGCGCATACACCCAGCTATATCTCTACTACTACACACGCCGCGCGCTATATCTCTACTACTACACACGCCGCGCGCCCACTGCGCCGGCTCCACGCGCTCCCACGTCGCCGCGCGGCACTCCGCTGCGCATACACCCAGCTATATCTCTACTACTACACACGCCGCGCGCTATATCTCTACTACTACACACGCCGCGCGCCCACTGCGCCGGCTCCACGCGCTCCCACGTCGCCGCGCGGCACTCCGCTGCGCATACACCCAGCTATATCTCTACTACTACACACGCCGCGCGCTATATCTCTACTACTACACACGCCGCGCGCTATATCTCTACTACTACACACGCCGCGCGCTATATCTCTACTACTACACACGCCGCGCGCCCACTGCGCCGGCTCCACGCGCTCCCACGTCGCCGCGCGGCACTCCGCTGCGCATACACCCAGCTATATCTCTACTACTACACACGCCGCGCGCTATATCTCTACTACTACACACGCCGCGCGCCCACTGCGCCGGCTCCACGCGCTCCCACGTCGCCGCGCGGCACTCCGCTGCGCATACACCCAGCTATATCTCTACTACTACACACGCCGCGCGCTATATCTCTACTACTACACACGCCGCGCGCTATATCTCTACTACTACACACGCCGCGCGCCCACTGCGCCGGCTCCACGCGCTCCCACGTCGCCGCGCGGCACTCCGCTGCGCATACACCCAGCTATATCTCTACTACTACACACGCCGCGCGCTATATCTCTACTACTACACACGCCGCGCGCTATATCTCTACTACTACACACGCCGCGCGCCCACTGCGCCGGCTCCACGCGCTCCCACGTCGCCGCGCGGCACTCCGCTGCGCATACACCCAGCTATATCTCTACTACTACACACGCCGCGCGCTATATCTCTACTACTACACACGCCGCGCGCTATATCTCTACTACTACACACGCCGCGCGCCCACTGCGCCGGCTCCACGCGCTCCCACGTCGCCGCGCGGCACTCCGCTGCGCATACACCCAGCTATATCTCTACTACTACACACGCCGCGCGCTATATCTCTACTACTACACACGCCGCGCGCTATATCTCTACTACTACACACGCCGCGCGCTATATCTCTACTACTACACACGCCGCGCGCCCACTGCGCCGGCTCCACGCGCTCCCACGTCGCCGCGCGGCACTCCGCTGCGCATACACCCAGCTATATCTCTACTACTACACACGCCGCGCGCTATATCTCTACTACTACACACGCCGCGCGCCCACTGCGCCGGCTCCACGCGCTCCCACGTCGCCGCGCGGCACTCCGCTGCGCATACACCCAGCTATATCTCTACTACTACACACGCCGCGCGCTATATCTCTACTACTACACACGCCGCGCGCTATATCTCTACTACTACACACGCCGCGCGCCCACTGCGCCGGCTCCACGCGCTCCCACGTCGCCGCGCGGCACTCCGCTGCGCATACACCCAGCTATATCTCTACTACTACACACGCCGCGCGCTATATCTCTACTACTACACACGCCGCGCGCTATATCTCTACTACTACACACGCCGCGCGCCCACTGCGCCGGCTCCACGCGCTCCCACGTCGCCGCGCGGCACTCCGCTGCGCATACACCCAGCTATATCTCTACTACTACACACGCCGCGCGCTATATCTCTACTACTACACACGCCGCGCGCTATATCTCTACTACTACACACGCCGCGCGCTATATCTCTACTACTACACACGCCGCGCGCCCACTGCGCCGGCTCCACGCGCTCCCACGTCGCCGCGCGGCACTCCGCTGCGCATACACCCAGCTATATCTCTACTACTACACACGCCGCGCGCTATATCTCTACTACTACACACGCCGCGCGCTATATCTCTACTACTACACACGCCGCGCGCCCACTGCGCCGGCTCCACGCGCTCCCACGTCGCCGCGCGGCACTCCGCTGCGCATACACCCAGCTATATCTCTACTACTACACACGCCGCGCGCTATATCTCTACTACTACACACGCCGCGCGCTATATCTCTACTACTACACACGCCGCGCGCCCACTGCGCCGGCTCCACGCGCTCCCACGTCGCCGCGCGGCACTCCGCTGCGCATACACCCAGCTATATCTCTACTACTACACACGCCGCGCGCTATATCTCTACTACTACACACGCCGCGCGCTATATCTCTACTACTACACACGCCGCGCGCCCACTGCGCCGGCTCCACGCGCTCCCACGTCGCCGCGCGGCACTCCGCTGCGCATACACCCAGCTATATCTCTACTACTACACACGCCGCGCGCTATATCTCTACTACTACACACGCCGCGCGCTATATCTCTACTACTACACACGCCGCGCGCCCACTGCGCCGGCTCCACGCGCTCCCACGTCGCCGCGCGGCACTCCGCTGCGCATACACCCAGCTATATCTCTACTACTACACACGCCGCGCGCTATATCTCTACTACTACACACGCCGCGCGCCCACTGTGCCGGCTCCACGCGCTCCCACGTCGCCGCGCGGCACTCCGCTGCGCATACACCCAGCTATATCTCTACTACTACACACGCCGCGCGCTATATCTCTACTACTACACACGCCGCGCGCCCACTGCGCCGGCTCCACGCGCTCCCCCGAAAAAGTCGGTACAAATATGGTAGTAAACGTACCTGAGCCGTCATGGTCGGGCGGCGCCTCAGCCAGCAGATCGTCGGTGCGCTCCACGGCGCGCTGCGAGCCCGTCCCCGGCGCCAGCAGCAGCAGGCGCGGCCCCACCGCCGCCGCCAGCAACACCAGCCCCGCCGCCGGCAGCCACGCCACGCGCGCCACGCTGCCGCCCAGCTGCAGCACGCGCGCGCAGCGTCCCGACCCCGTCTCCCACACTGCGCACACACACACCCTGCACTACTAGCTCGCACACCACGCGCGCCACGCTGCCGCCCAGCTGCAGCACGCGTCCCGACCCCGTCTCCCACACTGCGCACACACACACCCTGCACTACTAGCTCGCACACCACGCGCGCCACGCTGCCGCCCAGCTGCAGCACGCGTCCCGACCCCGTCTCCCACACTGCGCACACACACACCCTGCACTACTTGCTCGCACACCACGCGCGCCACGCTGCCGCCCAGCTGCAGCACGCGTCCCGACCCCGTCTCCCACACTGCGCACACACACACCCTGCACTACTAGCTCGCACACCACGCGCGCCACGCTGCCGCCCAGCTGCAGCACGCGTCCCGACCCCGTCTCCCACACTGCGCACACACACACCCTGCACTACTAGCTCGCACACCACGCGCGCCACGCTGCCGCCCAGCTGCAGCACGCGTCCCGACCCCGTCTCCCACACTGCGCACACACACACCCTGCACTACTAGCTCGCACACCACGCGCGCCACGCTGCCGCCCAGCTGCAGCACGCGTCCCGACCCCGTCTCCCACACTGCGCACACACACACCCTGCACTACTAGCTCGCACACCACGCGCGCCACGCTGCCGCCCAGCTGCAGCACGCGCGCGCAGCGTCCCGACCCCGTCTCCCACACTGCGCACACACACACCCTGCACTACTAGCTCGCACACCACGCGCGCCACGCTGCCGCCCAGCTGCAGCACGCGTCCCGACCCCGTCTCCCACACTGCGCACACACACACCCTGCACTACTAGCTCGCACACCACGCGCGCCACGCTGCCGCCCAGCTGCAGCACGCGCGCGCAGCGTCCCGACCCCGTCTCCCACACTGCGCACACACACACCCTGCACTACTAGCTCGCACACCACGCGCGCCACGCTGCCGCCCAGCTGCAGCACGCGCGCGCAGCGTCCCGACCCCGTCTCCCACACTGCGCACACACACACCCTGCACTACTAGCTCGCACACCACGCGCGCCACGCTGCCGCCCAGCTGCAGCACGCGTCCCGACCCCGTCTCCCACACTGCGCACACACACACCCTGCACTACTAGCTCGCACACCACGCGCGCCACGCTGCCGCCCAGCTGCAGCACGCGTCCCGACCCCGTCTCCCACACTGCGCACACACACACCCTGCACTACTAGCTCGCACACCACGCGCGCCACGCTGCCGCCCAGCTGCAGCACGCGTCCCGACCCCGTCTCCCACACTGCGCACACACACACCCTGCACTACTAGCTCGCACACCACGCGCGCCACGCTGCCGCCCAGCTGCAGCACGCGCGCGCAGCGTCCCGACCCCGTCTCCCACACTGCGCACACACACACCCTGCACTACTAGCTCGCACACCACGCGCGCCACGCTGCCGCCCAGCTGCAGCACGCGCGCGCAGCGTCCCGACCCCGTCTCCCACACTGCGCACACACACACCCTGCACTACTAGCTCGCACACCACGCGCGCCACGCTGCCGCCCAGCTGCAGCACGCGTCCCGACCCCGTCTCCCACACTGCGCACACACACACCCTGCACTACTAGCTCGCACACCACGCGCGCCACGCTGCCGCCCAGCTGCAGCACGCGTCCCGACCCCGTCTCCCACACTGCGCACACACACACCCTGCACTACTAGCTCGCACACCACGCGCGCCACGCTGCCGCCCAACTGCAGCACGCGTCCCGACCCCGTCTCCCACACTGCGCACACACACACCCTGCACTACTAGCTCGCACACCACGCGCGCCACGCTGCCGCCCAACTGCAGCACGCGTCCCGACCCCGTCTCCCACACTGCGCACACACACACCCTGCACTACTAGCTCGCACACCACGCGCGCCACGCTGCCGCCCAGCTGCAGCACGCGCGCGCAGCGTCCCGACCCCGTCTCCCACACTGCGCACACACACACCCTGCACTACTAGCTCGCACACCACGCGCGCCACGCTGCCGCCCAGCTGCAGCACGCGCGCGCAGCGTCCCGACCCCGTCTCCCACACTGCGCACACACACACCCTGCACTACTAGCTCGCACACCACGCGCGCCACGCTGCCGCCCAGCTGCAGCACGCGCGCGCAGCGTCCCGACCCCGTCTCCCACACTGCGCACACACACACCCTGCACTACTAGCTCGCACACCACGCGCGCCACGCTGCCGCCCAGCTGCAGCACGCGCGCGCAGCGTCCCGACCCCGTCTCCCACACTGCGCACACACACACCCTGCACTACTAGCTCGCACACCACGCGCGCCACGCTGCCGCCCAGCTGCAGCACGCGTCCCGACCCCGTCTCCCACACTGCGCACACACACACCCTGCACTACTAGCTCGCACACCACGCGCGCCACGCTGCCGCCCAGCTGCAGCACGCGCGCGCAGCGTCCCGACCCCGTCTCCCACACTGCGCACACACACACCCTGCACTACTAGCTCGCACACCACGCGCGCCACGCTGCCGCCCAGCTGCAGCACGCGCGCGCAGCGTCCCGACCCCGTCTCCCACACTGCGCACACACACACCCTGCACTACTAGCTCGCACACCACGCGCGCCACGCTGCCGCCCAGCTGCAGCACGCGTCCCGACCCCGTCTCCCACACTGCGCACACACACACCCTGCACTACTAGCTCGCACACCACGCGCGCCACGCTGCCGCCCAGCTGCAGCACGCGCGCGCAGCGTCCCGACCCCGTCTCCCACACTGCGCACACACACACCCTGCACTACTAGCTCGCACACCACGCGCGCCACGCTGCCGCCCAGCTGCAGCACGCGTCCCGACCCCGTCTCCCACACTGCGCACACACACACCCTGCACTACTAGCTCGCACACCACGCGCGCCACGCTGCCGCCCAGCTGCAGCACGCGTCCCGACCCCGTCTCCCACACTGCGCACACACACACCCTGCACTACTAGCTCGCACACCACGCGCGCCACCTTCAGACAGTAACCTAGTACAGAGAGCCGCAGAGTCATGTGGAAGGTATAGAATGTGCACTGACCGCGCACGGTTCCGTCGTCGCCGGCCGAGGCGATGTACTGGCCGCTGGGGTCGAAGTCGACGCTGCGCACGAGGCCGTCGTGGCCGCGCAGACACTGCGCCTCGAACGTGGGGAACGGCTGCAGCTCCCGCGGCGACGGCAGCGTCGGCACCAGCGCCTCGGGCCCGATCGTCAGCTGCAACAGACTCTAGTCAGGCCACAGCCCCGCAGTACGAACCCGCCTGCAGGGCCGCACGTACCCGCATCTTGATGGCTCGCGGCGCCAAGTACAGGTCGAGGCAGCGCAGGAAGCGCTCGCGCGTGAAGCGCTCGTACGCGGGCACGGCGCGCAGGCTGGCGTGCCGGGTCGGCAGGAACGTGTACTTGCGCTTCCACGGCGTCTCGCTCAGCTTGTTCCACTCCTTCATCTGTACCAACAAACATGTCTCCCTTACTACGCTATATCCACGATAGTACAACATACAGGTAAATAATCCAAATGCTGGAATTCCGATATTCCGATTCTATGATATTCCCTATCCGTATAGAGCAAGCAGGATACCTCTTGCGCGTCGAGCAGGTACTCGGGCGGCGGGTTGTAGGACTCGGCGTGTCCGGGCGGCGGGCGGCGCGGCGCCGGGATGTGGCGCTGCAGGGCGCGCGCGTCGGCGCTGCCGGCGCCCCACAGGTCGTAGAAGGCGCGCTGGCGGCGCTGGCGGCGCTCGTCGGCCAGCTGGCGCCGCGTCTTGGCCCAGCCCATGCGCAGCGCGTGCACGAGGCGGCCCACGGCGCGCGCCTCGTCGCGCGACGGCAGGAACGAGCGCTTGTGGTCGGGGAAGGCGCGCAACGGCGCGGCCAGCACGTCGCGGCTGAACCAGTCGAGCCAGGGCGCGTACTCGTCGTGCTGCGCGCTGGGCACGAGCCCCGCGCGCACGCGCCGCAGCAGCTCCAGGTCCTGCTTGCTCAGCACCACGTCCTGCCCCGTGCTGGGGTCGCGCACCGTCCGCCAGAACTCGGGATCTTCACATTTTCTATCAAACGTGTACACTCAAACTTAAAAGTTGCTAAAATTACAATAACGATGGAATTACTTGGAAGAAAGAACTATATCTTTATATAAAAATATATAATTCTACTGTACGTGTGTAACTCCTCCTAAAAGCCACAAACAAACTAGTCCTAAGAAGGACACTTGCGACAAGGATGGCTTCATAAAGGTAGAAAGGAGAAAAAAGACTCCAACTTGTAGGAATAAGTGCGGAACTGCACAAACTGGACCAAACATCCTGCTGCGTCCTGCAGTACCAACGACGCAGTTGTACGTGTCCCGTCTACATCACACCACGACGGTGGAGCAGATCGTGGAGTATGTCCGATCCAAGACCAACTGGACCTTGAGGGTGGCGAAGTTGGAGTCGCGCCACAATACGAACTTTAATTCGTTCATGGTGCGATTTCCAACTCATCACGTCGAGACATTCCTCAAGGAAGAGTTTTGGCCGAAGGGTGTCGTATATCGGAGGTTCCGAGGATGGCTACGCGACACCACGCAGCGTAACACGACGCCGACACTTCGTGTGCATTAGTTTTTAAGTTATAGAAAGAAATTACACACACTATTTATGTATTGTATTCTCTATGGGCCTCAGATGCCTGACTTAAATAAATAAATAAATAAAAATAAATAAATAAAAGGCTTGACCGATTTAAATGATATTTGCATGCGTTAGTGGCGATTAGATTTTTTTTTTTTTTACTTGCAATAAACTAGCGCTTGACTGCGATCCCACCTGATGGTAAGCAGTGATGCAATCGTTGATGGTAAGGCGCACTAGTTTATTAAGAGCCTATTCACTCTAGATTCACAAATCTATTATCTATAACTTTGCTGAGGCTGATTACTCGAAAAAGCATGTGATCTCGGAAACGGCCCTAACGATTTTGCTGAAATTTGATATGTGGGGGTTTTCGGGGAGAGTCCGCTATGCTGTCTCCCTTGCATTTCTCCATCAAAACATTTTCTTTAAGAGATCGCCCTCCGTGATAAGACCGCCAATTGTACACTGTAGTTTTGCTGCACATATTATATACATTATGTGGTGTTCATCTAGTGTAGGTGTTAATATTAATGTATAGTATATTTTATATGTATGTGCGCTAGTTATGTTAATGTATTTTGTCCATACTACATTAACATTACTAGCGGCTAATCAATAAAGGAGTTCTCGACTGATTGTGTGCAAAATTCACATAAACCGTCTCTTAAATAGTTCATACAAACCATTAACATTTGGTTTGAATAAGTGGGCTCGTTTTTGAGGAAAAAAAATGACGAGGTAAAGTGCCACGTGATTTCGAATCGAATTATGGATATACCAGAATTAACTGTGTTGGTTTTAGTGCAGTCATTAAATCTGTCAGTTTTAATGAATTCTGCTGTATTTCACGATGTAGCCTATGGTAGTTGTGTATGCATGTGCCTGTAGTGTGCGTGTGTGTGTGTAGTGGGAATGATGGACTGACTTGAGGAAGTCATCGATCTGGTCTCGCTGCGGCGGCTTGATGATGCGGCGGCCGTCCAGGTCGTAGCCCACGTGCGGGTACTCGCGGTACCACCACTGTGGCACGTCCCCCACTGTGTTGCGCCGGTCCTCCTCGTCCGACGTGTCGCCCGACGAATACTCATCTGATACAAAAATTCAAACTATTAAACTATAACAACAGTTTCAGTAGCCACCCTCTTCTGAAACTGAGCTGAAATAAAAGGACACAACCACTATCTCATTAACAAGACTTACAACTCAATAAATAAGTAAATGTAAAGGAGATAAACCTTTCTGTGTGACAGGTTGTGTGTTTACAGTAGCTTTGTGGATACTGTCTGCCAGTCTGTCGACGCTAGTGTCCGTGTGCTGGGTTGCGGCGTCTGGTTTTATCTTGACTCTGCCGGCCGGCCGCGCCTTGCTGCGCTCCTCGTCCGACGCGCTGTCGCCGGAGGGCGGCGCAGGGCCAGACTCCGCGCCGCTGTCCGCCTCGCTGTCTGAGTCGGCATCCTCCTCTCCAGACTCCCCATCGTCCTCAGAGTCTGTGACATCCTAAAACAAACATCCGTGAAACGCAATCAAACTTTGCAAAATAACACAAGTGCAAAATTTTATGCATGACATACTTATTAAAAACCATCATTACAAACTAATGAGTAGCATCACTTGTTTTTTTCCTAAATAACATATGTCTACATAGTATTAGTTGAAATTTATAAATTAGAAAGTGATTTGTTATAGGCTAAAGCAATCAGGCACCTTGAGCTTTTTTTTTTGAGCTTTGAAAAACGTTGCCCCACTTTAGGATTTTCTCCTGTGTTGTGGGTGCGTTTACAAACATACAATGTCACATACACATCACACCCAGACCCGAAACAACAATTTGTGGATCACACAAAGTGTTGTTCCGTGCGGGAATCGAACCCGCGACACGTTGCACGGCAGCCAGTTGCCCAGCCACCGCAACAACCGTGCAGTCAACCTTGGCATCTATCAGTGAAAGAATTTTGGAAATCATCCAGTGTTTTTAAAGAATTTGTAACTTTGTATGTAGGGGTAGCGTAGGCTACCCCTGGCTACCCCGCGAGTAGTTTGTATGTAGATACAAACTTACACAATTACAAACTTACAATTTAAATTTTTACCTTATTTTTTTTTTTTTTTTATTTCTTCTCAGAGTAGTCAGATAGGAAATGCCGGCTTCATCTAGTTTTTCACATATAATTTGACGTGTAAAATTGCCGTTTTATGGCCTATTTGCAAAAATAAATTCATTGTTTCATACCACTTATAATTTTATAATCAAGATTGCGTGAGCATCTTCTCAAAAAATTGGCGATTTCAAATCTTTCATAACTTGCATAATCTTTCATATTTCTTTTTTATATATACAATATATTTATATAATTATGGTATCTAAGTAATGTAAATTGATAAAATTTTGTTATTTATTGTTTTGTCACCTGCCACTCTCATCTCTCAATCACCCAAAGGTCGACTGTTAGACAATGCCCTAGGCATTAAGTCCACCTTTACATGTTTTTGTATAAAGTGTATGAATGAATAAATATTAGTATAGATTTTGGGTAGTGATGTGGTTAAGACAAAAGACAATGGTTTCAACTATGCTGGTCTGTACTATGCAATAAGTATTGTAGTCTGGTTTATGCAAACAAGTTGGTGGTGGTGGTGCAACACATTGTAATAAATCAACTTACTGATGATGAATCTGAAGCATCATCTGCTTGTTCGTCATCTCCAAATGTTGAGTCAGCACTTTCATCAAATAGAACCTCCTGAAAACAGTACAACAATAACTGTGGAGACACGGATATGTTATAACTTATGCTTATGTTAGGATGTTCTCACAATTTTATATACATAGTCTGGCCATAAATACTGTTACAATTAAAAATAAACAAAATATTACATTTAAATTTAGAATCTGTCATTTTTATATAATTTTTCATTGTGTTTTCTTATTTTGGCGCCAATAAATTGTTCAATATTTTGCGATATTAAAATGGAGTGGGGTGATAAAGAGAACCGAATCGCTGTGATTGCATTACACAAAGTGGGTATGGAGCCAAATGCAATTTTTAAAACTCTTCACACGCTTGGCATTGGTCAAATGTTTGTGTACCGGGCTATTAATAGATACAATAAGACCTCCTCTGTTTGTGACAGAAAAAGATCTGGCCGTCCACGTAGTGTTCGTACGAAAAAAGTGGTCAAAGCAGTAAGGGAAAGAATTCGAAGAAGTCCTGTCCGAAAGCAAAAGACCATGTCGCGTATTTTAAAAGACGACTTAGAACTTGCAGCCTGTAAGAGACGCACTGGACATTTTTTAAATGATAATTTAAAAAAGAATAGCGTGATAAAATCTAAACAACTACTGAAGCGGTACGCAAAGGGAGGTCACAGAAAAATTTTGTTTACAGATGAGAATTTTTTACAATCGAGCAACATTTTAAAAAACGAAATGACCGTACTCTGACGACTCTAAGGAAGCTAATGGTTTGGTGGGGTGTTAGCTATGAAGGAGTGACTAAGCCATACTTTTGCGAAAAAGGTATCAAAACATCGGCACAAGTGTATCAAAATAACATTCTTGAGAAGGTAGTTAAGCCCCTTAACAACACCATGTTCAATAACCAACAATCGTCCTTCCAGCAAGACTCGGCGCCGGGTCATAAAGCTCGGTCCACGCAGTCATGGTTGGAAACGAACGTTTCCGACTTGATCAGAGCTGAAGACTGGCCGTCGTCTTAATCTGCTGGATTATGATTTATGGTCAGTTTTAGAGAGTAGGGCTTGCTCTAAACGTCATGATAATTTGGACTCCCTAAAACAATCCATACGATTGGCAGTGAAGAATTTTCCCATGGAAAGAGTGCATGCTTCTATTATAACTGGCCTCAATGTTTAAAGGACTGTATTGCAGCCAATGGAGACCACCTCGAATAAGCTTTTTATGTTTTAAATTGTTTTATATTTATGTATTTAACTTACATACTGTAAAAGTAATAAATGTTATTTGCAATAGAAAATTTTTTATTTGTTACAGTATTTATGGCTAGACTAGGTATATTACTTATACTTTTGGAAGACTGGTAATTTTATATTTTTATACTTATTCTCATTTCATGAAATTTTATAATAAGCCTTAATTTGTGCATTAGCAAATGGTATTGTTAGAAACTTGGTGCATATTCATAGAACATTAACTTTCATGTTCTACTACATTACATGTCACAACTGACACTCTCCTGACAGAACTGTTATTATAAAAATCTGAATACTAAAGGTTCTGTTTGAATTCTAGTCAAAAATAGTTCTTTACTAATCATGATCTTTCTGTGGTTTGAGAAATCACATGGCTGACAATCATGATGATGAACCAAAAGGAAATATAAATCCACACAAATTACCTACATCTCTTTCATGATCCGAAAACACTTCTGTGTTGTCTTCATGTTCGGAGTCTGTTGTGTCACTGGCGGCATCCAGTTGTCCAGTGATTAAATCTTGATCTGTTTCTTCGGTCTGATAAAAAAATGCATCCTCAATAATACATGAAATCAGTTCATACTGAATCAGAGTTAACAACAACTATTTAAGTGTGTAAAGTACCATGGCATGACATACAAAATTAATTACTTTCTACTAGCTCTACAAGTTTCATTTTGAATGACACATGCAATTGCCTTTTACTTAATATCCAGAATGTATGTCCATACATGGTTAATAGTAAATTGGGAGTGCTACCTGCTGGGGGACCAAGGTCTGTGATTAGCAATCAAACAAACAAAATTTTACTGCTGAGTAAGGGATTTCCAGATAAAGAGCAGGTCCAACAAAATGTTTTTGGGCTTTTTACTGCCATAAATTCTGACTCTAGGATTAGCACAGAGGAACTAAATGTAGGAATGGTCCACTATTTAGCTTATTGACTCGTGTGGCACCACATTATTTTAACATTGTCGGAAATACATTATAAAAGTGAAGCACAAGCTTAATAAAATACATGCACCAAATAATGTAAGTTTTTCGCATAGTTTTCAAGAAATCCGCCCCTAAGGCTACCCACTGAGCAAGACAAGACATTCGTTACAGACATACACCTATATAAATACTCGCGTTAATTGCAACATCTGAATGCAACATGTATTTTCATAATTACCTACCTGATTAATTGTGTTCACGCCTTCATTTTGCACCACGTCTTCAGCATCTACTTTTCTCTTCAATAAACCTTTTCTAAAAGGCGGCATTCTGATTAAATTGTCGGACAAGACGCACTATCACTAACTTCAAAATAACCACACGTGTTTATGACTTCGACACTTTCCTAACCAAAGCAACTCCTTCAATGTGTTGACAACAGCTGTCAAAAGCTCAAGAGTCAAAATGGCAAATTGTCAAAGTGACAATACTCGCCATGTGGAATTCCCTTTTTCTCATGGAAGATTATTAAAATAAAATAAAATGTTTATAGTCAAATTTTTCTGAACTCATTTAGGTTTTGATTCAACACTTTTTGAATTGATTGAATTTTTTGAACACTGTTTTATTGTTTCACTCTGTCACACCTCACTTTACAAATTATAGCGTGAAGCTATAAATATATAACGTGGCGTGGAGTAGTTCGTGGCGTATGTCTCCTATATATCTATACTTCTATACTAATATTATAAGTTATATAGTTCTTTGGAACCGGTGGCCCGATTTCCAAAATTCTTTCACTGATCGATAGCTACAGTGTTCCTGAGTGCTATAGACTATAAAACATCACGCTACCACTAAATGGAGCCGAGCAGCGGGAAACCGCGCGAGAGTAGCTAGTCTAATATATCTAAGTTTGTCTCAAACCAAAGTAAATGAAACCGATTCAATTTTCCTAACACTACATATCGGCTTTAAGCACTATAAGTATAAAGGTATTTCTTGATCAAAATAGCAAGAAACAAAGCTTATCAAGAGACTGTCTTATTGAAAACGGTGACCTTAGCCTAGGTACCAAGGCGCAATGAGGTACCGCGAACTCAGCACAGAGCAGGAGAAGGAACAGGGGGGTTTTTAGTCAGTAAGAGTCTGACACTCCTTCCTGCCCGGCCCTGGGCGGGAGAAGTCATTTGATGATTTTCCCCTCACAAAAAAAAGCCTAGGTACATGATATATGTTGATACTACGTATAAAAAGTAAATCCCTCTTTAAGTATTCTGTCGACTCTTTGTTTCCTGCCAAACAGCTAGGCAATTTCTGTTGGCTTCTACTTACCCAGAACATGTCAGTTTTGGGGTTTATGGGTCTTGAGGTGTAAGTCTGAAGCCCACCCTTAACTTTGGCTCCTGCGTAGAGTAAGATGCAACTAGCTGGTAGGATGTTGCTGAGAGGGTGAGACGGTACTTCAGTCACAGATTATTTTGTTCTATATTGCTATCTTGCGCCACAGCAAGTTCGGTCCTGTACGAAATACGGTTTTAATAATATGGTACGGGTCGACTAATAAATAATTTAGGAGGGTGCGCAAGGAGTTGCATAGGTATCTTGTTTCGCCCTTATCCTTTTCAACCCATAGATAATATAAATAATATTGCACCATCAGACGCTTTACAAGTATGAAGCTTATCGCTTCTGAAGGGGAAAACCTGGTTGTATTCTAAGTCGAAGTGAATAGGTTGCTTAGCTATAGTGAATAGGTTGTTAAGCATACTTCATCGTGGGCTGCAACTGAGGCTGCAATATCGCATCGGACTTACCGAATATTAGTCAAGGCAGACCTATTTTCATTTCAGTTGTAGGTAGGCTACCTTATAAAAATCTATGGCAGTGCTGGCACCAATCGATGTTTATTGTTTTAGCGCCGACAGTGTGTGCCACAAACTGCACATCTGGCTATCAAGAAGCTGCGTCATTGACCACGTACGTACACACGCTTAGCCAGATTAAGCATAGATACAAATACATAAGCAGAAAAGATCAGATCCGAGTCCGAGCGGACGGCGCGTAGCGTTACCAAGGTAATAATATCTACAAGTATTTCAACTTCATAGAAACGGCCGAAACGCGAACTATACCTACGCGCCCGATGTCGGGACGCGCTCGGGACGCAGACAGACGCGGCTGTACCGCAGTGACGAACGGACGGTGTGTTGTCTTTTATTTAGAAATCAGCTCGAGTACATTGAGGTGGCGCTTCACAAATCCGAGGACATGTGTTTTTATGGCCGTCGGAACGCGCCACCTCCAGATGGGTCCCAAATAATGGCAGGAGGAGTTACCATCGGCGTCGAGTCGGCGATGAAGTACCTGGGTCTCGTCCTCGACAGCCGATGGAACTTCACGGAGCATTTTCGTCGTTTGGCTCCTAAGTTGGAACGGTCTGGGGCCGCGCTCAAGCGGCTCCTTCCCAACCTCGGGGGGCCAAACGCCTCCTGCCGGAGGTTGTACATGGGGATTGTGCGATCCATGGCCCTCTACGGTGCCCCTGTGTGGGCGCCGGATTTGAAGCGGCGGCCGGCTCGTACGCTGGTCGCGTCCCAGAGGGTCATGGCTATCCGAATAATCCGCGGATATCGCACGATCTCCGGGGAGGCGGCGAACCTCCTTGCCGGATCACCGCCATGGGATCTGGAAGCGAAGGCGCTCGCGCGCGTCTACAGTTTGCGCACAGACGCGCGTCGCCGGGGCGAGGATCCTCTGCCGCGCCAAATTAGTGCGTGGCGGAATGAGCTCCGGCGAGATCTCATGGCTGAGTGGAAGCAGCGACTGTCGCAACCGAGGGCCGGGCACGCTACTATAGCAGCGGTAAGACCCCTCTTTGAGGAGTGGCTTGAGAGACGCCACGGCGTCCTCACCTTCCGCCTGACGCAGGTGCTTACCGGGCACGGCAGCTTTGGTAGGTTCCTGTTTCGGATCCAGCGGGAGGAAACGCCCGAGTGTCGTCATTGTGCGGATCACCTGGAGGACACGGTGGAGCATACGGTGGCGGAGTGAGCACCGCCGTGTTCTCAGGGAAGTGATCGGCGGCGGCGACCTCTCGCGCCCGGCCTTAATCGAGGCCATGGTGCAGCGTGAGAGGAACTGGGAAGCTATCTCCTCCTTCTGCAAGCAGTTATGCTCGCAAAGGAGGAGGCGGAGCGCGTGAGGGAACTATCCTCCTCGCGCCCCAGCCGCCGCAGAAGGCGACATTCCGGACGTCGGGGATCGAGAGATGATCTCCGGCCACCGTAAGCGCGGGTCTGCGGACGGCGAGTAAGGGTAGCTCGCCGCCCGACCAGAACCGGACCCGAGCGTACGGCGCGTAGCGTTCCGCGCGCGCCTCAAAGAGCCAATAGACCACCACAGTCGGGGCCCTAAAGGGCTGATGTTTAGCCGGGGCTGCGGGGTAAGCGCAATGAGGCACCGCGACCTCGGCCCAGAGCAGGAGAAGGAACGGGGGGGTTTTTAGTCAGTAAGAGTCTGACACTCTCTCTCGCCTTACCCTGGGCGGGAGAAGTCATTGGATGATTTTCCCCTGACAAAAAAAAAGCTCGAGTACATTATTTAATATGACGAATAGGAAATATTGTGCTGTTATTATGTTTGGTTGCATGAATTCGTCAATAACGCGTCCAGACATAAGTTTTTTTTAAATTACCTGGAAACTCTGAAAGGTAAGACTATAAAATAATTTTTATTTTACTTACTAGTAGCCTAGGTAGGTACATAATGTGTGTCTTTATGGATCATTATTTCCAGTTATCTCACGAAAACAGATGTTTGAATTTATAAATAATATGAATAAAGTTATTGAGACGAGTAAAATAGGTAGTTATAGGCGGTTCTGGTTCTGAATGAATCATGATACGTTAGGTACCTACCTACTTACGCTTGTGTTAAAACGGTTCATGTATGTTTTGTTAGTTTGTATAATTCAAAGTAGAGGGTGTGGTATCACCTATTGTTAAAATGTACTCTGTGGTGTGGTATTTTATTATTAATAATATTTGTTTATTATCTGCGTTTATGAATAATACTAGAAAATATTTAATAACAACAATAAAACAGCTAGACTCATGTAATATTTTGATGTTTGAGGGTTGTGATTTTAGAACATTCGTCAGCTGCCCAGTTCGGCATTAGTGGCCAAAGAAATTTTTTTTGTTTATTTTTAAAGCACTTTATTTGTTTATATAAAAAAAAGGATATTTACAATCACAAAACTAAATGGAAACAGAAAGTAGACAAAGGTAATTAAAATACTGAAGACGAGCAGCCCTAACGCATGTTTACGTACCGCGCGGCTGTAGGTATTTATTTCTTTCAAGCGGCCGAGTAACAATACTGTATGATATTTATATTTATACTGTGGCGTTACGCACGCGCTTCAACGACTACCACAAACGGGGGACTATAGGGCTGAAGTTCAGCCGGGGTTGTCGGATAAGCGCAATTAGTCACCGCGGTCTTGGCCCATTCGATGATTTTCCCCTCACAAAAAAAACCGGTCACCGTATAGTATAGAATAGAACGATAATTTTGTTATCCTCGAGGAATGAATTAGGTACGTATACCTAGGTACCTACATATCTTGGACAGATCATTCGGGTTGGTATAAATTAGAGAGAGAGGTCGTTTGTCGGTCGAAAAAAAATTAATAAAAAGATAAAGATAATTATTTTTAATTTTTAAGTTAAAAGTTAAAAATTACGCGAAGTGTTCTCACAATTCGCGTAATTTTTTCTTACCTATTGTATAACGCAGGTTTTCGAATTCTGGAAAGTAATAATGTGACTTTTATCGAGTTATGTGTAGCTACTTTCTTATTTTTTTAGACAACCAATTTATTTAGAAACTCCGAAGTTTCGACTACAAAAAGGTGCTGCTGGCTTTTCGGTAGCTTCCGCGTTCGGAGACACCGCTTGGACACCGCCATCTAAGGTGAATGAAAACAACGTGACATATTTAATTTCAAAATCATTGTAAGATTGATATCGCTAATCCGCCTTGCTTGGTATGGTAAGTATGGTTTGCTCAAACCTTATCCATGAGAGATCTGATGATGTTGAAGTGGTACTTTGACTTGGATCTTATAACATATGAATAAACACTTTATATTGTATCTATTTATTATTACAATCTATTTCATAATATTTAGAATGTAGCCATGCTATAAATCAAACACTAACTTGTTATTTTAAAACTATAACAGAAAATATAACAACTTTATCCACATAATATCAAAAATCAACAAAGCTTCCTAGTCTAAACCTACCAATGGGCACAACATGAGGATTATGCTTCACTTGCTTTGATGGAACATAGATATCACAGGTAACATTACAAATGCTGTCATTTGTCACCAACTGCTGGTACAGTTGTGTGTATACGTATGCCATGCATTTCTGCTATTTCACTCTTCAATGATTCAGTAACTAATCGGTGTTGTTTGACCCGGGATAACCCAGTGAACTCTTTGGCTTCCACATTGATCTGAAATAATAAAAAAATCTTTCCCTACATTTAATGTACATAATATCATCAAAGTCAAATTCAAAATCCTTTGTAGCAGTCATAGGTATATAAAGGTTTTAATAGTATTGTGGTAAGTAGCATGCAAACCCTATTAGGGCACTGCCAGGAATGTACTTTAATTATAATCTAAATAATGATACCCCACCAAAAATACTATCACTTAAAGGTACTTAACATTCTTATTTGTCATAGTTACTAAATGTTCTGTCTGAGGATTCGTTTTTAGCTCTCTATTTGTTTATTTTGACATCAGATATACCTTTTGAATACTGTTAAAGTAAAATATTAACATTATTTATTAAATAGCTTTAAAATAAATACCTCAAACATTGCACCGCACCCTCCGGATATGTCTTGTACACTGACATAAGTAATGCCAGGCAGTGAGCGCTTTAGAATTTCAGAAAGCTGTTGCTCCTTGGAAATGCTGTTCCGTTCGAATGCATTGCCTCCATCAGTCACACTCCCCAGACGTGCCTTCCTCGACTGCCAAGATTAAAAGCAGAACTTTGTATTTATCATTAAATTAAGTATTACAGTGTTATTTGATGTGAAATAGATAATAAGAGCTCTTACCAACTCATTTCTGATGGGTTTCAAAATTTTAAATAAGTTACGGTACATGTTGTAAATTGTAAAACACTTCGCTCAAATCAAACCTAGATAATTATATTGATTGTTTTAAGAAATCATGTAGTCCCTAGAGCTTTATTCAGAATTTCTGTAAAATCCTATTTTAACATATTTATTATGTTTTTTTCAAAATATTTAACATAGATTTCTTATTCTTACTTATAAAGCAATCTAATACAAAAATAACCAACAAGAAAATTAAAAATAAATGATGCAACACGTTCAGTGATCGGCTCCGGCAAAAATCTGTCTGCCTGCCAATCTGTCTGTCAACTACCATAACATTAGTTGACATTGTTGATGCCATCCTAAATGCCATCAAGTTGATAGATGAATTTGATTTTTTTTTTGGAGTTTATGGCCTGGATACGAGTCCTTTAAGCCAAATGAATTTGATTTGACATTGACATTGACAGAATAAAAAACACGAATTCATTAAAGATTGTGTTTTGATGATTCAAGTACCTTGTTTTTATAGGTAGAAAAAAACGAACTTTGTTCAATATTATTAAGTTTAGTGTATAATGTTACCTACTGCGAAGGCATACTATAAGTCCCTCAACTATGGGGACATTAGTGTGAGTGAATACCATAGAGCCTCGGTACATACATACGCATAAACTACATAGCAATGCACTAATACAATGGCAACACTTACTACAGCACAGCTGTCACAATTTTGGCTTAAAAGACTCGTATCCAGGCCATAAACGCCAAAAAAAAAGCTGTCACAATTGCAAAACATTTAATGACATCTACAACGTCGGTCAGCGGTCTTCACAAATCAACATGGCGTTGAATTTAAGCGTCAAGATTCACCCTGTGGTGTTATTTCAAATAGTAGATGCTTACGAGAGGCGAAATGCAGATTCACACCGAGTTATTGGTACTCTGTTGGGTAAGTCTTGTAATTTAACGTAATTTGTGCTGAAATACAATCAATTGAATAAAATTTTATTGTAATCATTGCGGCTGACATCGTCATGTGCCAATTTTTTCATCATATAGTATCTATAAAACGTATCGTTAAATTGCCTATACCACGAGCATATAGAACAATTAAAAATTCAATCATTTAATGGTCTGTAAAGATATATTCTTAAATAATGCGTAAGTTAAAAATTGTTTTGAGGTTATAATGTTGTGATGTTAAGGCACTTGCGACAAGGGAGTCGTGGAAGTGACGAACTGCTTCTGCGTACCACACAAGGAACATGCTGACCAGGTCGAAGCCGAGCTCAACTATGCCATGGATGTGTATGAGTTAAACAGAAGAGTGAATGCATCAGAGAATATTGTAGGTAAGTTACAATCTTTACTGTTTAAATAAACTTCCTTGCTTTAACTTCCAAGTAGTAAAACCTTCATATAAGTTGCTCATACTCAATACTCAATACTCAATCATTTATTGCATTCCACAATGTGTTTCTTAGGTGGTAAATTATAAATTATGAGATCATAATTGACCCTGTCGGGCACAGCAAAGTATAATTAAAGTAAAAGTTAAAGTAAAAGTAGGAGAGAGGAAGAGAGCTTTATTAAGTTTATTTAATAACTAATATTCTAATCATTATATTGTTTCTCATTTAAATATTCGTTGACACTATAATAACATTTTTACTATATCATAAGCATGATATAGTATAGTTTATAAATTTTGCAATAACTTATTAATTGAACAGAAAAAGATTTTATTAAACATATAGTTGGAATTAGTGCGGAATTACTATTTTTAATAATAACTACCAGTGTAGTAAAAAACACTTCCAAGTCCTTGTGGGCTAAGCTTATAAAGAGTCCCATAACAGCATGTATTTAACAATATTTTATGATGGATTAAGAAAACTCAATCGAAATATTTTTTGGTGGATGCTCATTCGATATTAAAAACAAGAGTCAAAATTAAATCATTAATAGGTTCTTTTGAAAAGTATGTTTGTTAGTGAAGCTGAATGTGCTCATTCCAAAGTGAAGATTTCAATGGAGAAGAATAAGCAAGAAACTCGATTGTTACTCTTTAAAAAACATGTTTTAGAAGTTCATCAATCACACACTATCATACCCATATGTGAGAACAAGGCAGAGAATAAGTTTTTACTGACAATCCAAAAGAATGCTTCGAAATACACTGGTTTTACGGTCCAATTACTGCACATGTCACCGCGTCAGTAATTTACTCAAATGCAATTAAAAAAAAAATTGGCCCATCTCAGTTTTTGCTGCAAATTTTAAGAAAACCGAACATTGTTTTGTAACTTAATTGTTTTTCTACTTTTGAATAATCAAAATGATTTTTGGGAAGTCATCTTCACTTAAGAACCAAAATCCATTTTCAGATTTTTTGATTAATTTTAAATACACTCTAGTATTTCATTTTCAAATGGTTTGTGCAGAATTCCTGCAATTTAATATTGTGATTCTCTCTAACCTTTTGTTTAAGATTGTCCCACTTGGTGCTGTGCTGTATAGTGTTGAGTTCAGGACTTTCATAGTATCTGTTGTGTCGCTGCTCATTTGGACAACGCTCTAACACTTTATTTTCAATGTTGGCTTCTTAATTATGGTGACCATACACTGGACCACGACAAATAAGAAAAACTAATTAACTAACTGTTATTAATGTAGAAACTGAAAATGATTCTACTTTACTCTCATTTGAAAAAGCAATGACCTGGTTTTGACATGGCAGTGTTGTTGCAGGGTGGTGGGCGACTGGCGCGGAGGTGACGAACCACTCGTCGGTGATCCACGAGTACTACTCGCGCGAGTGCCGCGAGCCCGTGCACGTGACGCTGGACACGTCGCTGCAGGGCGCGCGCATGGGACTGCGCGCCTACGTCTGCGTGGCGCTCGGCGTGCCGCGGGGCAAGCAGGGCTGCATGTTCACACCCATCGATGTCGGCCTCACTTGCTACGAGCCAGAGGTTCTACTAACGTTATTATCATTATACTTAGTAATATAATGTAATTTACTGTCTTCTTTTTACCAAACATATGTATACATTTTTTTTAATTCTATGTATTATATTTTACTAACCAAATGTTATGTCACTAACCAAAGTTTCTAAAAAATCTGTCTTAAAAAATAAGTTCACAAGATGTGGTGTGCAATCGCAGATCGTAGGCTTGAACCTGTGCCAGAAGACGATGGGCGCGGGCGGTCGGTCGCGGCAGGTGGCGCCCATGCTGGACCTGGCGCAGGTGGCGGAGGCGGCGAGCTCGCTGTCGTCGCTGCTGGAGCAGGTGCTGGCGCACGTGGAGGACGTGCTCGCCGAGCGCGCCGCGCCCAACAACGCCGCCGGCCGCGAGCTGCTCGAGCTCGTCAACTCCGTGCCCAACCTCGCCGCCGACACCTTCGCGGATGCCTTCGCCTCCAGTGTCAAAGATCTACTTATGGTAATGTATCTTTTCTACTCTCTATTGCCTTAAAGTTTATTTATTTCGAGTAAACATGAGCATCTACAGAGTTGTCACGACTGCGATTCTATAGCATTAGATCTCCACGCGGCAGCTAGTTGGCCAGCCACCGCGCCAACCGTGCAGTCAAGTAGATGGCAGGTCAATTAGAGTGACCTGTTTAGCACCTTAGTTTTTTTCTTAACAATTGTTTATAAAAATGATGCCCAAACAAGGGTCCCCGTCTTTTAGAATGCTTAGAGTATAATGAAGAGTGTGTATCCGTCGTGTTGCAGGTGGTGACGCTGGCGCAGCTCATCAAGACTCAGCTGCAGCTCAACGAGAAGCTGACGCTGCTCACCTCGCAGTGAGCCTACTGCTGCCTACTGCTACCCACTGCTGCCTACTGCGCACTGACACCTGCGCGACCTACATCTACAGACTTCAATAAATTAATAACTCTCATTTTACACACTTTTTATTATGCAATGAAACTTTGAGTCTTCCTATTTCTATATTTTGCGCTGTGCTTTTTAGAAAATGACGACTAGAATGTCAAATGGACTTTAAACGCCGCCCCATCTCAACTCAGAGTAATTATTACGCTTTATCCGCAATCTGAACCGAGCACGGAACCTAGTCCCTGCCTGCTGTGGTCTGACGGCTCTTTGAGGAACGCGCGAAACGCGGTACATTAAAAAGTTAATTTCTAAAATCTGCGGATTTGCGAGTGAGTGCCTTTAAAAGGTTCGCCTTTCATATCAATATGCAAATCAGCAAATATTATTTTTTAACAAACACCCAAGTTTATGTTGTGCTCGGTAACTAAAACTTAGTGTCCGACCGAAACTTCCCGGCCGAAACCGAAACAGAATGTACGGCCGTGGCTTCAGTTTCGGCCGGAACCGAAACCGAAACTAACTAAAATTTCTTTAAAATACTGAAATTTGGTGCATTTTACCTATTATTTTTACCGACTTCAAAATTAATACATTATTTCATTTAGTTAAATAGAAAATAATATTAAAAACCATTTTATAGTCTTGAAGTCGGTGCCAAGTGAATCATCAAAGTCGTACCAAAACAACAAGAGTATTAGAAAAATATATTGATCGGTATCTCCTAATCATAAAACTTACAATACCTAGATAATCTTTACACTATTTTTGTTTTACTTGGCCAAATGTATTGTAATTAATTTCTACAAAGAAAATTTATTTTTTGCTTTTTAGTTTACTTTTTGAAGTCGGAATATTTTTGTTAAAAAATATTAATTTCACCATTTTAAGTGATAGGCAAGGCAAGCGAGTATAATGGTTTTCGATTGATGAGAAGACGACGGCTACTTGAGACCGAAAATCACGGTAATAGTAGTAGTCCTGAGTTAGTCAATGTTCAGTGCTGTAAATCGTTGAGGAATTCCCTCGACTGTCAATATACTTACATAATCTGACCTTCAATATACTTACATAATCCATATAGGTGCAAAGTTCTCATTAATGTTAATGAATTAAGTCCAAGCACAACATAATTAAGTGAATCACAAGTTAAATCTTACCTTGAGTACCAGTGTTCAACATTTTTTGTTAACCTATAAATACTTAGTGCATAGTGTTTTGTTTGTAATGTGTACTTTTCTAATTAAGTTCTCAGTCAAATCAGTCATCTAAATACTATATAAGTATTGGTATTTTCCCTTTAAGACTTTGGATTGTCTTTGTACTTAGAAGAATAATCAGTCTCTTTTAGGTACCTACCTCTTATATAAAAATTATAATTACTATCACGACCAGTTCCAGTCTCAACATAGATAATAAAAACAAAAACTCACATATTTAGATTTTTTTAAAGTTATATTTGCACAATCAGTAAGACAGTTGTGCTAGGGTGAACTTGCCAAATAAGTTTCGGTTACGGCAAAAGTTTCGGCCGACTTTGGCCGAAACCGAAACAGCGGCAGAAACTTGATTTTTAGCCGAATCTCAACCGAAATCGAACTTTCGGTCGGACACCACTAAAACTAAAAGTTTAGACTTTGAAATGGATCTGTAAATATCGTTAAAAACTGGACCATATTACTAAGAGTCCATTCCCCTTCTGTCCAGACAGACAGATTTTCTGTTATCTGGCAGTATGCAGTTGCAGATCCTTTCGAGCGCAAGTCCGACTCCCATTTGGTTTGAAGCTATTTGCTCGTTCCTAAGTGTAGAATCCGATGGAGAAAAACGAGCAGCGAAACCATATAGGTAGATTCTCTTTTTCAATAAGTTTCACAATATTTATTTGGTTACATTCAGTCGGTTCTATTAAGTATGTGAGAACAATGTAACACTAATACCTATATAGCCAAAGTAACGCAAAAAGGAAATAACCTCAACACATAAACATTCAGATAGTCTCGTGTTGACTAGTCCCCGCCCATTCACGAACATGACGTACCTACACCAGCATCGCCCTAGTCAATATAGGGAATCGAGCGATCCAATATCCTTGTACAGATGTGTGCCACCGCTAACGAGCCCTCCGAGTGAGCATGACAACTTCAAGCTGACACAAGGACTTACGTTCTACTAATCTAATTTTTTTTTTATGTCGTCATACGAGCAGACGGATTAGCTGATGGTAAGTAATCAGCGCCGCCCATGGACACGCGCAACAACAGAGCAGTTACGAGTGCGTTGCTAACCTTTTGGAGATTACTCACACGGCGAAACACAACGCTGTGGTTGTTTCACGCCGGTTTTCTGTGAGGCCGTTGTACAACCTCAGAATACAGAACAAACGGTTACAACTCCGGTCGAGCCGACCCATTCGTGTCGAAGTATGGCTCTCTTACACTTTAATTTTATTAGGTTACCAACATTTACAAAAAAATTTAAATTCATCAACAAATTAATAACATGGTGATACATCAATAAAATCCTGACGGCGCAAAGATAGACTCAAGCAAAGAGTATGTAACCACGACTCAAGGTCGGATGTCTGTCCCCACAACAGAAAATGGCACGGCGTGGTGTTTAGGTGCAAAATGTTCAATCACGTGACTTGAAACGCTTTCACAATTTAGGTATCAATTGGAACGTCACTATCGACCATAGAGAAATTAACCCGGGTTTTATCCTCTTTGCTATCGACATATCAACTTCACAACGAGGCAATTGATTTATTATAGTTACAGAAAGCCTCGAATTATGTTAATCTCTCACGTTACGCTACGCTTAGTAGGTATTTGGCTAGAGCGGTAGTGAAACCTTGGGCTAGATCTCATATATTATAAATCTGTTTCAATCGTACACTCTTGTTAGTGATCGCGATCATGGTATGTCCTTGGTGGCAACCCTTGTGATTTCACTTTTTTCTGTAAGTGGCATTCCTCGCGCACTGCACTATTGAGCTGGACGTCACTGATTTTATAACGCCGTCTGTCTGGTTGGTGACCGACCACGAGGACGCTGACCCTCTATTCTCGCTTGCACCATCAATCGTTCCATTGGTCTTCGTTTCGGATGATATGAACCAAACATTTTAAGCGTTCGCTATGGCTTGCACAATCGAAGAGGCTTTGTTTGAAGCGAAACTTTTTATATATGGATACATTGGTGCGATGCGCGGTCCAGCTCGTTCTCTTCTGCCGTGATCCCTTTTACGAATCGTCCATGTTTCCGCAGAGAAAGATGGGAAAAACCAAGCATCGCATCAGTCGAACCTTGGTACCTATTGTTTGTTATGAACCTTTGGAGAATTGGGTGCTCTTCAATGAAAGATCGATTATACGATGTTATTTAATTAACATAGTGCACATGTTCCCCGTACAACAATTACAGATTGACTGCCATTAGCCGCATAAAGTTTATAAGTAGTTGTTACACACATCTTCACTAAAAAGTTCGCAGAGGCCTAGATATCGGCATGTATTGCAGGATCACGTCGCGGTCACCACTGGAGACTTGGGTGCTCTTTAACCATTCGTATGTTTTAAACGTGGATCCACGCTAGACAATGTACTTATTTTCTATTGTGTCTTATAAACCGACATTCAACGGGTTAATGAAAGGTCGATTATACGATGTTATTTAATTAACATACTGCACAAACCTATCTTTCCAGAACCAAATCTTCTCGAGCTTTTCTACAACCGAACGTGTTACAACACATCGCCTTCGTATCTCCTCCCTCACAACTCCCAGTTTTGGTAATAGTCCTAGAACCCAAATATATGTAAATCTGGATAACTTCACACTATGCTGTTGATGTCAGGTCTGTTACCGGTTTTTGTACAATCATCATTTTGGTTTTCTCGCGGTTTATAGCGAGGCCAAATTCAGGACTGGTACATTCTAGAAGTTGGAGAAGGTGTTCTGTGTCTGGCAGTAAGGAAGACAGAAGAGTGGTGTCGCCGGCGTATCTTTGGTTTGATATCATGCGAGCCTCTCCGATATCCTCCCATTACCCCGATCCAGTACCTTGAGCATGATGTACTCTGGGTATATATTAAATAACAACGGAAGCAAGTCTTAAAATTGACTGCGTCAGCCCCATCCACCCTTACTAAATGCTGTTCTGTCCTCATAAAAGTCGTCTGAAGCCTAACTACTTACTAGGTATTAGTATATATATTACTGTAGGTATCCGAAGTAAGTACGCAACCGGCGGTAATACGGTTATGGCGCACAAGATTTAATTTTGTGTGTACCTACCTCCCTCTGCTACCTTTAGCTTTAACGTCAATAATAGGCTAACAGAATTATAAAAAGTGTTTATTTATACTAAGAGAATAAATAATGAAGTCATGGGTAGGGCAGCAGCGCCTGCGCAGCGTGACAGCGTGCCAGCCAGGCTGCGCCCCGCGCCCCCAGCTCGTAGTGCGCCCCCCCTGCAGCGCCCCCGGTGTGGTCCAGGAGCTCGCCGCCATAGGCGCGCACGTACCGCGCCAGGGCGGGCGCGGCCGCGGCGCTGGCGGCGCGCAGCGAGAACGTGCAGCCGTCCAGGAAGGCGGGCAGCGCGCCAGTGAGCGGGGGCGGGGCCGGGGGCGCGGGGCCGGCCTCGTCCTCGGTGGCCTGTCCGTCGCTGTCACTGTCGTCACGCAGCTCCACCTTGTTGCTCGCGCTCGGCTCCGTCCGCCGCTTCTTTTGATCTCGTAGTACTTCTTCGATTTCATCGTCTGTATCGCGCCCTGCTAATCCAACCATAATCGAAAGTAGTCATCATTATCCGAGTATAAACCACAAAACGTCCACTGCTGAACATAAGCCCAAATTTCTACATCGGCTAGTAGGAAATAACTTGTTACCCGCGCCCCTTATCAGGAAGTCCTAAGCGGCCTCTGCCGGTAGATGGCCTCCATTCGAAAACTTTTCTGCTTATCAATAATACGCAATAAATAAAGGGTTAGTTTTAGATATTCGTTCGACAAGGAGGCTATATCAGAATCTATGCAGTGCCAAATTGTCTAGAGCCGGTTTGAAACGGCCCGGTAGTAAACGATCCGATATGTTTTCCGCGGTTGCGGTCTAATAGAAATAAAGGATTTTAAATACCGCATAACAAGCAATGAAAGTGATGGGTTCTAGTTTGCCGCTAGAGTTGTTCACTCCGCATGGGAAATGCTATATTATGGGAAAATATTACAAAGCTTTAGAGGTACGCGTGTCGGAATGGGAGGCTATTGAAGCTTTTCTGTATAAGTAGAAGTGAGTTACCGGAGTCGGGGCGCGGCGGGGGCAGCGGGGACAGCGGGGACAGCGGGGCGGACGGCAGGAGGCGCTCGGGCTCCGTGGCGTACCACTGCCACGGCAGCACGCGGCCGCGCGCCACGCACTCGTCCAGCCACTCGGCGCGCGCCACCGGGACGTCCGCGCCGCCCGGCGCCGCGCGGACCGCGCGCAGCTTCGGCGTCTTGGTGAAGGCGCAGCTGTTGCAATCAACGGATAATGTACAGCCAGCCCGACACTCGCTCAGCTTGCATGCAGCGCAGGCCGCAATACTGACATGAGATGCGTGCAGCCGGGCCCCCAGTCAGGCAGCACGCGGGCCCCCAGCGCCAGCGCGGCGCGGCGTACGGCGGCGCGGCGCGGGTTCACGTACCCGCTCAGCACCATTGTGGCGCCGCTCAGCAACGAGTCTGCACACACCGATAACTTATCCATTGTAAGGCCTCTCGCAAACTCTATACATATACAACATCTAAGAGACTGACTGACTTATTGGCACGGCTGTCCTCTCCTTGGTCTCGGGACGCTCGCGTTTCTTTTTTTCTAAATTTATGTTTTGGGCTTCTGACGGCTTCGCGCGGTCACTGTTTGGTTTTTTCGCTGAGCCATTTGTTTCTGGGCGAGCAATGTTGCGCTGTGAGGTGTGTCGGGGTGAAGCCCCCTCGTCCTGTCGGGCCTCAGGCTGGTGGACCTGAGCGTCTGATCGCCGCGATATAATCGGTTTTCTGTCATTACAACTATCGCGTGATTTGATAATTGTATTCTTCATAAGTTTCGTTGACGAGTCAGCTATATTTTTGAGAGCTTGTGATGTCGCTTGCCTTATTTGAGCACCTGAAAATACGAAAATAGGAATCGAGATAAGACTCATCCTCATTTAGTTTTAGCACTGCATGCAATTGTAGGTTCGGAGGATGGAGAATTCAAAACACCTAACACTGAAACTGTTGAAAATACCAAATATATATATGAAGATATGTTTTTATAACGATAATAATGTTTATTTTTTGCATAACAATTTTGAATGACGGAAGCCAAAGAGCGCAAAGAGGGAGGCGGCTCAATCCTCGAAGCAATCCTCCTCCTCACGCCCCAGCAGCCGCAACTGGCGACACTATCGGATCGAGGGACGATCTCCGGCCACCGTAAGCACGGGCCTGCGGTCGTCGAGTAAGGGTAGCTCGCCGCCCGACCAGAACCAGGCCCGAGCGTATGGAGCGTAGCGTTCCGCGCGCGCCTCAAAGAGCCAATAGACCACCACAGACGGGGCCCTATAGGGCTGATGTTCAGCCGGGGTTGCGGGGTAAGCGCAATGAGGCAACGCGACCTCGGCCCAGAGCAGGAGAAGGAACAGGGGGGTTTTTAGTCAGTAAGAGTCTGACACTCCCTCCCGCCCGGCCCTGGGCGGGAGAAGTCATTTGATGATTTTTCCCTCACAAAAAAAAGCAGGGCGCAGGGATTTTTGTAATACAGAGTAGGTAATGTGTGGTGGTGTGTTATATAGCTGAGTACACACCAGTATTAGCGGGCGGCGGGATGTCCTCGGTGTTTGTCTTCTGAAGGTGTTTAGCAAACAGCTCACCCGGCTTGAAATCATCTTCGTCTGAAGAGAACGTGTCAAGTGCCAGTAGCCGTTGAGGCAGGCCGGTAGGTGCGCTGCTCTCAGCCTCGTCTATGTGCACGAAAGACAGGCCAAACTAAAGGTGCAACATTTTAAAGTAATTTTTTACACAAATAGAGCTGAATTTCTACAACAATTGACATAATAACCCCCAAGGGGGTACCTGGCAGTGTTTGTTGTGTGGCTGGGAACAAACAACCCGCAGGCGGTCCCAGCGCAGGTCCCGCGCGGCCTGCGCCAGCTGCGCGCCGCAGAAGGAGCGGACGCGCGCCGGGTCCGCGCCGCGCCGCGACTCCTCGCGCGACAGGAACACGCAGCTCGGCACCAATACCTGGTACTCAACATTACTACATGCAACATCTTCATATACTTAAGGAGCCTTTGTACTTTATAAACATGTAAATAATGGGCCCATGTCAATGTATAAATGTTCACACCTGATATTCCTCATTTGTTGATTCTGATCTTCCTACTAATACTTCGACCAAAGCTGTATGGTAGGCTCCTATGTTGATACTGGATATCTACAAAATAAAAAGAGAAATATGTTTAAACATTAACATTCTTACAAAACACATTATAGTTACTTGCCCAATCATGTCTACAATTTTGTAGTACATTCGTCTGAGTGCCAAATTATGTATATATTTTTCTAATTATGGTGACAATTATCAGCAGGTACATGCAAAACCAAATGAAGATAGTTGAATCCCTTTAAAGTCTTACCCCTGGTTTTCGAAAGGCCAATCAATGTTAAAATCAATTTAATCTCTTGTCAAGTCATCTGAATGGTTGACTGAATTATCAACAACCAATCAGATGACTTGACAAGAGATTTAACAAAAGATTACTTAATTTTAGCGTTGACAAGCCTTTCAGAAACCGGGTGTAAGGCATGTCACAATAGTTAGTAAGTTGGTCAACACAGGTTGCTCAAAGCCTACAGATCATAGCATGACCTTCTATACCCTATAGCCTTCTGTAATGGACTTACAAACACGAATGAATTGTTCAAACAAGTAGTACCGGAGATTAGCGCATTCATAACAAAGCTACTCTATAGCTTTATAATATTAGTACTTACGTAAATGATACAAAGGTACAAAACCAATTACACTACTCAAGGAAACAACATTATTGCTCATCTCTCCAAAACTCATTCCAACTAAAATAGCCTTCTTTTGCTCCAGAGCATGTCATACTCTGGCTTGCATTCAGGACTCTTTACAAAGTTTTATCATGCATGGTAATGGGATTTAGTGTAACTTTTAAAGAGTACAGTAGTATAAAGTGTAAATATTATTATTAATATACTCTACTATCCATGATTTGTCCTATGGACGACAATGGCATGGACCTCAATGCCACAAAGGTTAAATTAGAGGTTTATAAAAGAGCTACCTTTATCTATATTTAAAGCTGTATCTATATACAATATAATTATAACACCTTTATGATAGCCACATCATAATTATCTAAATAAACTTGTGACATTAGGTCAAGTTTTATTACATTTAAGTGAGGAGTGACTTCTTAAAAACCAGTACCAACCTTGACAGCCCTTGGTAGCTGCAGAACTACAGAACAGGAAGTCTGGCCTTTTGCACACAACCACTTCTTCTTGCTAACTTCCAAGTTCAGCAGGTTGCTAGCAGGGTGCTCCTGGCGGCAATCAATAATAAATTAAATCCAAGAAATTAGGTACTACGTAAATTAATAATTAATCAAAGAAAAGTCTGACAAAATACAAATTGAATACTCACTGGATCTTCACTACTAAAACTGACGATATAATCAATTTTTACTCTAGGCATTTTATGTATAGGTACATATAAAATAGGTATAATAAGTCTCTCAAAACTCGATTTCCAAGTCTATTTTTATTCGAAGAAGTAGAAAAAAGTTACTGAATTGAGAATTCTTATCAGCTTGACTTGTTGTAACTTGTAACAAGTTAACATTAAAATTTACAAATAGTAAGTATGGTTCAGGCACCCGGCTGCTCTTGTCTTGAATAGTCTTGATGTCTTGCTAGACATTGACATTCATGACATTTATGTCATGACAGTTAGTGACAGTTATTTATGTCAGTCAACATAGAATAATAAATTATAGTCAGAATTTTACTTAGATTGGTTCCTGATTTGACATGATCTACTGTTATTTTGTGAAATAATGCCACATATAGCAGTATAGTGATAAACACTAAAATCGATAAACACTCAGTGAATCAGTTTCAGGAAGGCATTCAAAAAATTACGGCTACCGAATGGTCTAAATACGTATGAATTGCAAAGCATGTTGCCAAAGAAGAGGAAAAAATTAGTAAGCTAGATATGTTAATCTTATATATAAAAATGGATCGCAAAATGTGTTGGTAGGCGCATAACTCAACAACGCGTGGACCAATTTTGCTAATTCTTTTTATGTTGTATTTGTTATTGTCAGGAGAAGGTTCTTATCAAAGAAAATATTACAAAAGTATAGGGGAAGATTAGGAAAAAGTGACCCTTTGATAGCGAGATAGTTGGACCCGTGCGAAGCGGGGGCGGGCCGCTAGTTGACAATAAATATCACAGACACAATTCATAATAAATGTTACAGAAAGTAACAGCCATAGCGATTCACAAATTACAAAAGAAAAGTTTCAGATCGTTAATTAATTGTCAAAACTAAATTTTCGGTTCAGAAATATTTATAAGCGAGTGAATTTATAAACGAGAGGAATCGATTCAAAAATATTCGAATTCCATATCGAATAACTTCGCAACGTCACTATTTAGTACGTGTCATAACGTTGCAACATTGAAATTGTCAAATCTGGAATGGAATTAACATTCCGAGCATTTCCGAGTATACCTATTGTTTTTGTCTTATAGACGTATGATTCGTATGAAGCAGTAATAACAATATTTTTACGTACCTACAATTTTTAACTGTGTGGTGGGTCAGTTTCTTATTCCACCAAAAACCATCCCGTTCCTTCCCCTGCTTCAGGCCGCAGCCCATTTGTATATCAGCCCTATTGAGCCTTTTTCGTCAGGGGAAAATAATCAAATGACTTCATCCGCCCATGGTATGGCGGAAGAGAGAGTGTCAGACTCTTACTGACTAAAAACGCCCCCGCTCCTTCTCGTGCTTAGGCCATGGTCGCGGTGGCATATTGCGCTTGCCCCGCCGGTGATCTATTGGCGTCTATTATCTTTGAAGCGCGCGCGGAACGCTACGCGCCATACGCTCGAGTCTGGTTCTGGTCGGGCGGCGAGCTACCCTTACTCGCCGTCTGCAAACCCGCGCTTACGGTGGCCGGAGATCATCTCTTGATCGCCGACGCCCGGAATGTCGCCTACTGCGGCGGCTGGGGCGTAAGAAGGATAGTTCCCTCGCACGCTCCGCCTAATCCTTTGCGAGCATCACTGCTTTGCAGAAAGAGGACACGGCTTCCGAGTTCCTTCCGGCCTCGACTAAGGGCGCGATAGGTCGCCGCCCCAATTATTGCTCAGCCCAAGCAGGACCGCCACCGCCACCGTATCTTCAGGGTGGTCCTCACAATGACGACATTCGGGCGTTTCTTCCCGTCGGATCGGTAAGCAGCCCTATTGGGCATGTGGTGGTCGCACGGCTCTTTGAGCGCTCGCAGAATGCTGCGCACAGTTCGCTCGGGTCTGGTTCTGGTCGAGCTATCCTTGCTCATCGTTGTCGTGCGACTACAGTTACTACGGTAGCTGTGACGAGAGGAGGATAGTTCCCTCAGACGGTCTGCTTACGGCTTTTCCTAGTTACTTTGCAAGTATCACTGCATTGCAGAAAGAAGAGACGACTTCTCAGTATGTCTACCTCTTGCTGGTTTCTTTTAATTCATAAAAAGTTTTAATTTTTTTACTCTTGCTACTAGCTACTGGAGGTGCAAATGATTGAATATTTATACACGCGCTAACTCTCTCTTTTCATTAAATTTATGTTATGATACGAGTACCTAGGTAATATATTTTGCTCAACTTGTACTGACAAACGGGAAAAACAATAACACTTTAACCGGCGGGTATCGAAAACGAGCAGCTCATGAGATCTCTAGTATTTTCGAAGTGAATTGGATTTGGATTAAGATATTTCACATTCGATGTTTTACCTATATTATCAACATTAGATGTTTGGTGTTTATGTCCAGATCTTAGATTGATCCAGGAATTTTTGACATTTGAGAACGGTCATTAGCCGCAGCCGTAATTAAGTATCAACTTAATTGTAATTGGAGTCGGTGAGTCGTTTCCTGGTTACGTGTAATCGTTAATATAAATTCCAATTTAATGCAGTTGGCAAGTTGTGTGAAATGTTTACATCTTAGAGCAGCCCGACAAGGCGGGTAGAAAGCCGAAGCCTAGGACGGAAGCGGAACCATGTAGCTATAAAATGCATACGAAGTTATTTCAGTATTAACAGGCGGCGACGTGGACGAGCAGTTTCTAGAACCAAGTTGGTGCGAGTCAGTAGTGGAGGCGAGCATACTGCGCACTCTTGCTAATTAGTGTACATTGCGTGCCTGGTGCAGCGCATGTAGAACCCACTTCCTGCATACATCGACACACCGGCTCGGACAATACGTGCGACTTATTTTTTTACACTCCTAAAAAAAAGTGCGGTACACTTTTTATTTTTCAAATGCGTATGCAGCGTTGAACAAATTACAATATATGTATTTGCACCAATGCCAAGGGTTCTGTGTAAATAAATGTGACTCCACTTTTGCACACCCGGCACAGCTCCAGGATTGTAGTTACTGTCTGCGCCACAGCTACCAATATCTCAATACGGCACGTGTCTCGTTCGGTATATAAAACTCCAAGTTCATACTTACACACGGCATATAGATACTTACTATTGGGACATTCGAAAATAAACAAAAAACTAACTAAAATGTAACATTTAATTATTAAATACTATAATAACATAAATTAATTTTATTGATTTACAAATTCGAGAGACCTTAATTGTTATATTATGAAACTGAGGAATTTCCCAATGGAGACTTACGTAGGTACTAATTGTGACTTAGCATATTACTTATATTCTACAGAGTAGTTTTACAAACGAAACTAAATGTAGCTTAAAATTACGGTACATACGAGCAGACGCACGAGTAGCAAGGTGTGCGTAAATAAATAACGTTTTAATTATTGTAAGTACTACGCTAATGTGTACATGGGCACTTGTATTATAGGTACGTACTACTTGTAGATTATTGAACCAGATGTGTTGGAGGACTACCGGTCTTTGACGACCCTGTACTTGTGCACTCTTATCATGTAAGGAGAGTCGGCCGCCGGCGCGCGCTTGGCGGGCCCGGACCGGTGCGGCGCGGGCGCCGTGTGGTACGTGTAGCCGCCCTGCGGCGTGGGCCGCGCGTACAGCACGGTCGTCTCCTCGGCCGCGCTGCCCGCCGCCGTCGCCACGTACAGCGGCGGCGACTGGCTCAGCTGGTTAGGCGCGCCCGCGTACCTGTCGTACGGCGGCGGCTCGTAGGCTTCGACCTCGTACGAGGCATCGTGGTAGGGGGCACGCGCGTACACCGGCTGGTGCCTCGAGGGCGCTGAGACCGCGCGCTCGCGGTCCTGCAGCGGCGCGGGGCTGAGCACGCGCAGCACGGGCACGGGCGCGTGCAGCGGCACGGCCGCGAACAAGTAGGGCTCGTAGTCGCGCGCGTACTCGTCCGCGTACATGCCGTACCGGCTGAGGCGATGCAGCGCCTGCCCGAGCGGCTCGCCCAGCGCCACAGCGCATGCGCATAGCACCACCAGTTGCGTCTGAAAGTTAAAGCTCCATCAACATCACGCGCTATACTACACCAGGAAGATTCCCCTTGAGTGCCGGACTACAGCTATGTGTCTCCCGCAGAATCACTCTACTTTAAAACTCTGTCCACAATGTTGATTCAACAGAATTGTAATAGGCGATATAATTAATTATAACGCTACGGCGGTTGTGGAAGAGCTGACATCATACTTCTAGATCGGAAACTATAACAGTAAGCGATGCACTAATAATACGATGGTACAAAGAGACTCACGCGTGCGTCCATGTTGGATGCGAGGTAGGAACTCGACTGGCTCGCGGCGCCTGCGCACGCTGTACTTCAGTTTCAGCTGACGTCGCGTTGCGTGCGCCGCTGCGTGTACTTCCACCACTTCGCTTCCTGTCTGAAGCAGCCTGCCTGCGCCCAGCGTCGCAGTGTCTCCACGCACCGACCCAGCTGCGTGATGCTCATGCTACACGCAAAGTGTGTGCCATTCTGCCACATGGATGCTACATAGCTGCGAAGTAGGCTGTACGATAACTTTATATGCACAACTGAGTTATACTCCTTAACGCTAATACCAGGAAGTTAACCTCGAGCGTGCCACATTTGTTCAGCAGACTACTTATAGGCCATAGAGGAAAAAACCTGAATGTTTCATTTATGTCATAGGCTGATGATGATGATGGTCGTGATGTTCAATAGAAATAGGTCAGAAAACATTCAATTTGTTTTTGTAGTATTGTAAGTCGAATGTGTGGGGTCGTGGTGGCCCGAAGGTTAAGGAGCCCGCTTCTCATGCATGAGGGTGTGGATTCGGAACCTGGCAAGTACCGATGTGACTTTTTTCGAGTTATATGATTATTTAGACACCACTGACATACGGTGAAGGTAAACATCGTGAGAAAACCTGGACTTATAATTTCTAATTATAAGTTTAAAATCGCCAACCCGCAGTGAGCAAGCGTGGTGATCAATGCTCTAACCTTCTCTGTATGAGAAGAGGCCTTTGCTCAGCAGTGGGCACTATAGGCTGATGATGATGATGATGAAGTCGAAAGTCTTGTCGTTTGCCATATTTTTATTAACTTTTACTTGATACTTTACCACTCGATTATACATCAAATCTTGTTTCGAATCTATAGATAGACGTCCTTGGCACTTCTATTATTTTTTTCTTGTTTTTATTTTGGAAACTTAATATATTTATTTTCAATGTATAACCATCAAAATCCCAATAACAAGCGAAAAGTCTAAGTACCTAATTAATGATTGCGAAATAAAAGTTTGTGAAATATTATGAGTAGCTTTTTATTGTTAAAGTAAAAAAATAGAGATTCGGTGGAAAGGAACTGTTCGTCCCTTTGTTTCGTATGGGCTGGAGGAGACGGCGCTCACCAGGCGAGGGACAGGCGCGCGGCCGGCAGCACGTAGCGCGCGACGTGCGGCACCGACACCACCCTGCTCACCGACACCACCTGCGACACGGGGCAAGCTGAGTCACCAATCCCCGCGTACTGGCTACCATGTTGATGTTATTAAAGACATCAAATTACTCGAGGCACGGCCACGATCCTGCTGACGGAGACTAGCGCCGGGGCGCGCACGAGGGCGGCCGACGCGTAGCGCGGCGCGGAGTACAGCACCGTGCTGTATCGCACTCCGGGCGCGGCCGCGGCCAGCGCGCTCGCTGCCACCACTAGTAGCATCACCTGGAACCATTCATTGTTCATGCATGAACAAGAAGAACAACGCGAACTTGTTTACTGCTTATATATATTATGAAAAGGTAATCCAGTAGTTAGGGTTTAGGTATAACGGTTTGCAAACAAAAAATATCTTTTTAAGTTTGCTAGATGGTTAACAATAACAGAAGTGACACTCACGCTCGTTCTCATGGCGGTATCTTGGAGGAGCAGGCGGGCCGGTGTACTGGTGGTCGGCGGCGGCGGAGCTCGTTATATACGGGGCGCCCTGGGACACGTTACAACATTTAAGTAAAGTTTAGTTGCGACAACTCATGTTTACAATTAACTTGATGTTCAGTGACGTCGACGCGATCTGTGCGAATTACTGATGCGCCGTATGTCGGTCGCCGCGCGCTCTTGATATTCTAGTGCGCCTGCGCCGCAGCCGCGTCTTGCCCGCGACCTCTCATAACATTTCTTTATTTCGCAATGTCCGTGCCATCCTGATTAAAGTCTGTATTTAGCCATGTGGGTGGTGTAGGTACTACATACAACCAATTGCTAGGTTGTTTCGTTTGACTTCCTACTGATTTAATTTGTAATAAATGAATAATTGGTATTATATATATATTTATATTTATATTTATATATTCTTTATTGCACACAACATTAAAATTTAATACAAATTTATTATCATAATATCATCAACCAGTAGAAGACACCACTGCCCATTTTGCTGAACAATGGTTGCCTTCTTATCCACCAAACGAAAATCTGTCCCGTCGACAAGTTCCCCACGTCCAGGTATGCGTACATCGCACGGTGCGCGCGAGTCGAAGTGTCGCGATACGGTACCGGGGAGCCGTACAGCCGTCATTGATCCAGTATTGCAGTAGTATCGGAAGTCCCCAGTGTCTGAAACATTACGTGGAAGTAAAACGGTACGAGTACATGAAATATAATGAGTTACCGTTCTTTCAAACGTAAATCGCATTACTAGTTTTTGTGCCTTTAATAATGTATGGACCGAAGTGAAAACACAATGTCACGCCTTTTTTTGTGAGGGGCAAATCAACAAATGACTTCGTCCGACCCGTCTGTCTGTGTAGTCTATTGCTTCTTTGAGGCGCGTGCGGAACGCTACGCGCCGTACGCTCGGGTCTGGTTCTGGTCGGTCGGCGAGCTACCCTTACTCGCCCGCAGACCCGCGCTTACGGTGGCCGGAGATCGTCTCTCGATCCCCGACACCCGGAGTGTCACCTGCTGCGGCGGCTGAGGCGGGGGAGGACCTCACAATGATGCGATCGGGCGATTCCTCCCGTTGGATCCGAAAAAGGAACGTACCGAAGCTGCCGTGCCCGGTGAGCACCTGCGTCAGGCGGAAGGTGAAGATGCCATGGCGTCTCTTAAGCCACTCCTCAAAGAGGGATCTTACCGCTGCTATAACAGCGTGCCAATTGAAAGCCCAGCTTTTTTATTCATTAAAATTTATTAATACCTATGTAAATCGGAGTTCTAACATAACCTAATCGACTCTCTGGCTATAACGGAGCTTTAATATATATTCCTACACCCTTCAACTTACGGTTTGAATAAAAAATAGAGGCCAGGCTTTTAATTAATTGGTCAATTAACACATCCATTTTTAATATTAATGTTTTACCTAAAAGGTTCATATAGTTTTTATATATGTGTAGCTAAACTAAATTACCAATTATACTATATTTTTATGAGTGCCTGGCAAGCTATGCCCGAGTGTTCTACTAGATTGGTGTGCGCAGTGAGTGACGATGCCTGCAAGACCCAATTACCGAGTTAGGTTCGTGAAGACATTGATTGGTTACGTGGTGGCACGTGGAAGTAGGAAGCGTCGCGGGCGATCGTAATTAGTGTGGCAGGCAGCGCGGCGCTCTACTGCACACGGCCGCAGGTGCGAAGTTGCATGCGGCATCGGCGACATAGCTGTGCGCATGCTCGCAACAGCTCCCGGTTAATTCAAAACTACCCTACACAAGCTGCTACTTCAGAAATGCTATTATACATTGGACGAGTTCCTGAATGACAATTTATAACTATCCCCAATATTGTAAAAATTGAAACAATTTATTAATACTGTAATTTTTTCCATGTATATTTTATTTATTAATTATTCTAAAATGTAATAAATTTGAAACACAAATATTTGTATGTCTTAGCCGACAAAACATAGAGCACTTAACACTATTTACCATAAGATCTCACAATGTACTCACCTATGTTTGACAAATAAATAATGATTTGATTTGATTTGAGTAGTCTAGTCTAGCCCTGTGCTTATATCTCGTTTAGACTAATTTACATCATTGTAAAATATACATTGTATGATACTGTAAAGCATACAATAATTATCATTGTAAAATGCTCTAATAGAACAGAGTCACGCCTCGTCGCTGATGCGTTGAATATATTTGTATGTGCCTAATTAACACATTTGAATCAGACGATATCACGTCTGGTGGTGTGCGCGTGCTCTATGACGAGTGGGTTGCTGGTCACCGGGCGCGGCGCTGTCAGCGTCGTTATGAATGGCGCTCGGAACAGTACCGACTATATGTATTATTCATGACTTCGCCAGCCACTAACTATCGAATCACGCAGCATTGCTGTACTGTACTGTATACATTTGTAAACGTAGTAACATTACGCTTTTGTCCGTGAAGGAGTAGCACAACAGACGGGGCCCTATAGGGCCGATGTTCAGCCGGGGTTGCCGGGTAAGCGCAATGAGGCAACCCGACCTCGGCCCAGAGCAGGAGAAGGAACAGGGGGGTTTTTAGTCAGTAAGAGTCTGACACTCCCTCCCGCCCGGCCCTGGGTGGGAGAAGTCATTTGCTGATTTCCCTCTCAGAAAAAAAGGGGTAGCACAAGCAAATGTGTACATGTTGCATGTAATACCCTATTTTTTACTTCAGTTATATTATTTGGCTTTGTTATTTCCGTGCAATAGACTTAGAATAACAAAAAGTGTCTTTCCGAGTTATACGAGAAGATACTATCTAAGATTATTTAGACACTTCTTACGACACAGTAAGAGTCTGACCCTCTCCCTCGCCTTGCCCTGGGCGGGAAAAGTGATATGATGATATTTTCTTGACAAAAGCTGAAAAGACTTAAGACAATAACAGAAACAAATTTGTAAAGTTATAAGTTTGAAACTTCCAATCCACATTGAGCAAGCGTAGTGATTAATGGTCAAAACTTCTTCGTGTGAGATGAAGCTTCTTTCTTTCTTTGCTCAGCCGTAAGCACTCTTCTAGTCCGATAATGTAATGTGCTATGAACTACGGCAAATACCTATTTGAGGGCGGGTAGGTACTAGGTATTTGTATTAGGAATTCAGGATGCACGATCTGGTCATTATGCTGTTTGTTCTATGGTCGTAAACTGTAAAAACCTACCAATGTTATTTTATTATTGTTCTGATATAACTAATAATAACTAACTAAGTATATGACTTACTTATAGTTTCTAAGATATATATAACAGAAAAACTAGCACGAAGACTGTAGTACTTTGGATTACATTCTACGTGCTACGACACTGCCTGCTACGCGGTATGAACTACGTGCTACGAGTTACGGGTGTTGTATTTAAAATGATTTAGGGCTGGACAATACGGTTGTTTTCAACTAGTCAAATTCATTACTTTTATCCAAATGTCAAAAGAAATACTTGTTATGAAATTTGTATGAAAAACTGAGTTATGATGACATAGTATTTTGGTGTCAAATAGCTTACTTATTTCTTTAAAATTAGTCAAAAAATATCTAACATTTAGTGTATCGATAGATCGATGAATAAAAGTATAGTTATTTTTCAATATTTTATTGCATTGAAACGTCGAATTAATTTAATTTTGACCTAGGAAACTACCCAATTAGGGTTGGATGTTATCTGTGATTTGTTTCTACTACTATCAAACGAATGTAGAACAACCTCCGTGGTTGCTTTTTATCGACAAGTTTAACAATTGTAGGTTACTTAATAGGTACTTACGTTTAATTTCAAAATTGTGTGATTACAGTGTAACTTCGTAGTCTTCGTTCCTTAGTGAGCATCAGCTTAATCATTTATACTTGAAGCCACCGGGGGGTTGGTACAAACATCAACATCCCGATCATCGTCTTCACAGTCCATCGCAGGGCGTAGGATTTTATAATCAGGCCGAATAAATTACAAAAACAACGGACGTCGGCGATCCGTCTCCTAGGACAGTCACAGCGCTCGCTCTCCACCATAATGCGCACGCAGAACTGCCAGTTTGACGTTCCGCCAGAGTACGATTTATGGTACCCTCGTCCGATGAATTGTGATAAAACCTCCTTCAAAATTCAATTTAAATAATCGACGCTCCGACACGGCCAGACTGACATTCGCTCGTCCTCGAGCGATCTTAGATGTGTAGTTCTGGAACACAAGAAAGATTCCACGTGTATAGCAACTTGCTCGTTCATCCTGACTAACATGCACTATCTCAACATCGTCTGGTTACTGCACTCAACGTCGATGTAACATTATTATCATCATTTTCAGTTGTACCTACTTCCAAAACTATGAAACAACTTATCCCAAATCACACTGATACGGCCTCAGCGATTGGTGTGCATGGACCGGATGTATGCGCCTCTACCACCAGCCAACATGCTCCAGCAAGACCACATCATCCCTCCGACCAGCTCACCAGATCACCTGCCTGGGTCAGACTAGTGCGTCCCTCCGACTAGACACCACGTGACATAGACCGGACGTCACTATCCTTCCCAATGATCAGCTACGCCAACTCACAACTATATTCACAGACACTCACGTTACCCAGATGAAACTAGGTACAACCATCAACTTACTAATCTCTAAGTAATTAGAGAACTATCTTGCTCGTTATAACGACAATCGTTGGTTCAATCATATGAACACTCAGATAAGGAGCATAATAACCTGTTGCGGTAAAGCTGGCAACACTGGATACGCGCCGCGAATATCCGCCGCAACAACTTCACTCTTCTCAAAACCAACCGCTCGGTAGACGCACGCATATTTTGTTATATCGCAATTCCATTCAAAATTCAATATTGTAACCGCAACCCTGAATACAACAGCATTATTTAATTGGAGTCAGATTTTCATTATATCCATACTAAACATTGGTGACCCCGACGTGATACATTGGATACCATCAAAACGAGATTTACAAGGAGAAATTGGAGCAATTGGAGGGCCATCCACTACGAGCTTGAAGCCAGCCGGTCAGCCTACAGCCCACGAGCAGCGCCGCAGCCAGTGCTAAGCCAGGAAAGTGCCTCATCCCATCTATACCTACTCCAGATTTCCCATTTCAAACCAAACTTGTCTGGAGAAAGTTGCCAATTTTTCTAATTTATTTCATTTTAAATTAAATTTCAATGTGCCGTTACCGCCAAGCGAGCTTAAAATTCGTCAATATATCATTTCGCCCTTCAATTCTTTATTTAAATTATTCAAGTCTTATTTCTTAAAAATCTAAAATTCGCTTATTTCATTTATTTGTATAGATTTGCAAAAGAAAAGGGTAAAAACATAATTAAATATTTCAATTTGCAAGCGAAAACGCTCAGTCATTCTTCCTACCCGCCATTGCTAATTATTGTAAAGATAGGTGCTTAATACGCTAACTCGTTTTCTGTGTATTCCAGTTCCACTATTAATCGTTGGCTGCTCGATGTATTTATTTAAGTCGCCTGCGCAGCTGATTCGCTGACCTTGACCTCATTAACGGAGTGTTGGTGCATTTGCCGGGTAGACCGCATAAGTTACGTATTGCTTTCATATTTTTAATTCCTTCTTTACAGTTTTGTTTTTCAAATCAACTTAAAAGTCAAGTAACTTAAGTGTTTACTTAATAATGTCTCATACTAGTGAACGTGCGAGTAAATTACAAGCAGAAACTACTAAGCTTCCAATACCTTGCGTGTCTGTGTCCAATTTAAACATAAAGGATTTGTGTACAAAACGAAGCTCGATAAAGGGTAGGATTACTAAATACATTCTTAGAGCCTGGCAAGACCTTTTCATCCACCGATCTGTGTAGTTTAAGCCAAAGATTTCAAAAGTTTGAAGAGTTGTGTACGGTGTTTGAAGATGTTCAATCAGAGATCGAAATGCTCAATTCTTCGAACTTGGATAGTGAACTTGACGTCAGGGATGAAATGGAATTGGATTTTTCTACGTTAATTGCCCAAACTCGTATTTTTTTGGACACAAATCAGCTACACGAGGGTAAAATTAGTTCTGCGCATTCAGTCAATAGTTCTTGTCAACATAATAATGGTAATAGTGTTAGTTTTAAATAACCACTGATAAAGATAGCCAACTTTGACGGAACTTATTTCAAGTGGCTCGAGTTCCGTGATACATTTATGTCGCTTATACACAATAATAATAGGATTGAGGATATACACAAATTCCATTACCTCAACTCATACTTAGAGGGAGAAGCAGCACTAGTTATTAGCAATTTAGAGGTTAGTTCTGCTAATTACAAGGATGCTTGGCGTCTCCTCTGCGAGAGATACAACAACGAAAATCAACTAATAACATACCATTTAAATTCCATGTTTAATTTTCAAAATGCACCTCGTGAGTCATCTAAGACATTAAGGTTCATAGTCGATCATGTGTCAAAGAACTTACGGGCTCTGAATACGCTGGGAGAACCAACCGAGTCTTGGGATTCCTTGATCATACATTTGGTCTCAGCAAAGCTCGACAACAGCAGTAGCTTCAAGTGGCAAGAACACAAAAATGTTCTCAATAGCAAGCCTTCTCTGAAGGACTTCTTTACATTTTTAAAGAATCGTGCCGATGTTCTTGAATCTGTCCAAGTTAATAAAGCTGAACGCCATAATCATAATAACTCTTCTAAATCTGAAAAATGTCATGCAAAGGCATTTGCTATTTCAGCTGTTCCTGGTGGTTCTGCTGCTACCTGTGCCTTCTGTGGTGGTAGTCATCGCATCTACGACTGCTCCTCATTCCTGGCTAAATCTGTGGAGGATAGACAGAAGGAGGCAGCGCGGTTAAAGCTATGTATAAACTGTTTACGTAAAGGACATTCTCGTCGTCAATGCAGGTTAGGCCCTTGCACTATTTGTAAAAAATATCATAATAGTTTGCTACATAGACAAAATAAGTCTCAAGCCGATAATATAGCAAATGTACAATCGTTCATCACCGAGACTGAAGTCGAGTGTCGGCAGGATTCGAGCGTCGGTACCAATAACGTATTAAACAACATGTCACTACTTACAAACGATTGTGTTTTGTTATCCACGGTTTTGGTGGATATTAATAATCCAGTTTCTCAAACACACTGTTCGTGCACTGCTAGATAGCGGTAGTCAATGTTCGCTTATTACAGAAAGTTTAAAGAACAAATTGCAGTTGACTACTCAGCCAACCAGTGTCGATATAGTCGGTGTAGGTAATAAGTCACTGTCTAATGCAGCGCAAAGATGCACTATTCACATTAAATCAATTCATAGCCATTTTAATACAAACATAACTTGTCTTGTACTTCCTCATATCTCCGGAAGCATACCTAACAAGTCTATAGATATTTCAAATATAATATTACCATCTAACATTAAACTTGCTGATCCTACATTCAACATATCTGCAACTATAGATTTGTTGATAGGTGCTGACATTTTTTGGTCTATAATTGAGTCTAATCAGATTAGTCTCGGCCCCAACCAGCCTATTCTACGGAAAACTAAATTAGGTTGGATATTAGCAGGCCCATTGTTAACAAAAAATCAAGTTAGCTCAAAATTAATTCATTGCAATCATGTAAATGTTACTTGCAACAATAGTAACTGCATTTCAAATAGAAATCTTAATGACAGATTAACCGATTTTTGGAAAGTAGAACAAATTCCGTCCCCTGTCATAGTAAATACAATGTGAGGAAGATTTTGTTGCGAATACTTTTCGTAGCCAAGATGGAAGGTTTAATGTTAAACTTCCTCTTCTTTCACAACCCGATTGTCTAGGCGAATCATATAGAAAGGCAAAAGACAATTTTTATCATTAGAAAAAAGATTAATGAAAAATCCTACTTTAAAGCAAATGTATTCTGATTTCATTAAAGAATATTCTGACCTAGGACATTTGTCACCATCTGCCATTTTAGTTCCAGAGCTGTCATATTTTATTCCACATCATGCAGTTTTAAAGCCTACGAGTGAATCAACGAAACTACGAGTTGTGTTCAATGGTAGTGCAAAAACTAGTTCCGGGTTTTCAATTAATGATATACAAATGACTGGCCCACACATTCAAGACTCCCTATTTAATATTTTAATAAGATTTAGGCAACATACCTTTGTACTGTCCGGAGATATCGAAAAAATGTATCGGCAGATTCAAGTTCAAGAATGTCATCGTGACCTACAAATGATACTGTGGCGCGATCATGATACTGATCCTTTAAAATCGTTACGACTAAACACAGTTACCTATGGTTTGACAAGTTCGAGTTTTTTGAGCACTCGCTGTTTGTGGCAGTTAGGAGAGGATTGTGATGACCCAAGAATTAAAAACGTAATCCAAAACGATTTTCTAGTCGACGATTTATTAACAGGTAGTGACAGTACAGATGACTTACTTTACATAAAGGAATCCGTAGAAAATGCTTTATCTAAAGGTTGTATGAACTTGCGTAAATATCGTAGCAACACATCAAAAATATTACCTAACAATACCGGTAGTCAAAATAAATTAATTTTAAGTTCATCATCGCACATACTGGGTGTAGGCTGGGATCCGAAAGATGATTTTATCCATTTTCCTAACAGTTATGAAAACAATAAAGACAAACCTACCAAACGTTCTATTTTATCAGACACTTGCAAAGTATTTAACCCTCTTGGGTTATTGAGCCCTCTTACAATTAAGCCGAAAATCCTAGTACAAAAATTATGGATACGAAAAATAGATTGGGACACCCCAGCACCCAATGACATTTGCCAGTCATGGTATTCGTTTATCGAGAACATGAAACATCTATACACACTACGTATACCTAGGCACACTCTATGTATATCTCCTGTTCAGATTGAAATGCATTGCTTTTGCGACGCTTCACAAAGCGCGTATGCAGCATGTATTTATTTAAGATCTGTGGATAGTCAGAATAATGTCATAGTCAGGCTGCAGTGTGCGAAAGCCCGATTAGCTTCTATCAAGCCGATAACTATTCCTCGTTTAGAGTTATGTGCATGTTTGTTAGGCGCCCAACTCGCGAGCGCCGTATGTCGAGCGCTTCGATGTGTGATACAGCGGAGAGTGTTTTGGTCTGACTCATCAATTGCGCTCACGTGGTTAGCTTCGCGGTACGACAAGCTAGAAACATTTGTGGCTAACAGGGTAGGGGCAATATTAGAACTCACTGAACTGTCTGACTGGAGACATGTACCCACCGCATCGAATCCTGCTAACATAGCTTCTCGTGGTGTGGACACCGATAAAATTAATAATTTAAGTTTATGGTGGAATGGGCCAACATTTCTTACCCAACCAGAACTGTTTTGGCCTTCACGCAATTTTAAACGATGTAATGATGATAGTTATGTGTCTGAGTTGAATGTAAATATTATTAATAAATATAATCCAACTAGTAGACTCATAGATTTTAATCGTTACTCTAAATAAAAATTTTTACAACGTTCATTTGCTTACTTGCTTAGATTTATTTATAACTGTCGTAATCCACAACATAGAAAATCTGGTATTTTACAACCAGAAGAGCTCTCAACTTCTTTTGAGAAATTGGGGCGCTTCGCACAACAAGAACTTTTTCCAAATGAAATAGCAATTCTATCTAACAAAAGAAGTTTACCTTCTAAAAATCCATTATCAACCCTATTCCTATAACCCATTCATTGACGAGAATAATGTCTTAAGGGTAGGTGGACGTTTAGAATTATCCTGCTACAGTTTTGAAAAGCGTCACCCCATGTTATTACATAAAAAACATAGACTTACCAAGTTGTTATTCGAGCAGGAACACTTGCGACTTCTGCATGCTGGTCCGCAGCTGCTTCTTTCTTCTATAAGAGAACTGGTTTGGCCTTTAGCTGGCAGAGACCTTGCTCGAACCACTGCAAGGCATTGCGTAGTTTGCAGAAGAGCCAGCGGTAAAACGTTGACACCTATGATGGGTGCGCTGCCACCCCAACGAGTAAATCCTGATTTTCCTTTCATTACTGTTGGTGTCGACTTTGCAGGGCCATTTTTTATAACCGATCGTAAAGGCAGAGGTAAGATAACAAAATGTTACCTCTGTATTTTTATTTGCCTTAGATTTAAATGCATACATTTAGAAGCCGTAAGTGATTTGTCCTCAGATGCTTTCGTATTATCTCTACGCCGTTTTATCTCCCGCAGGGGAAAGCCAGCTGAAATTTTCTGTGACAATGGTAGTAACTTTCTAGGAGCCTCTAAAGAAATAGGTAATTTTTTAAATTCATATACTCAGACTATCAATAGTTTTCTTTCTGAAGAAGGAATTAAATTCAAATTTCAACCGGCTTATGCGCCTCATTTTGGAGGATTATGGGAGGCTGGCGTCAAATCTGCCAAATTTCACATAAAAAGAATTTTAGGAAATACACATTTGACATTTGAGGAGTTGGCAACTCTATTTAGCCAAATTGAATCCATCCTAAACAGCAGACCGTTGTATCCCTTATCTTCCAGTCCTGATGACTTCCAACCTTTAACCCCGGGCCACTTTCTGATTGGCAGACCATTGACGTCGCTGCCCTCACCTAATTTATTAAATGAAAAGGTTCACAGACTCAATCGCTATCAGCGACTGGAAATGCTACGGCAACACTTCTGGAAACGCTGGATAAGGGAGTATGTAGCAGAACTCCAACAGCGTATTAAATGGCGAGTTCCTGGTAGACAGCTCAAAGTTGGAGAACTAGTTTTGATGAAGGAGGAGAACACCCCACCTATGCAATAGAAGCTGGGACGAATAACTGCCCTGTATCCTGGTAAAGATGATGTGGCTCGCGTCGCAGAAGTAAAAACCCCTACGAGTACTTATCGACGCGCCATCAAATACCTCTGTCCCTTGTTGGAGCCTTCGGAGGATATCATCGAAAACTGATGCTTCCCGGGCCCCCCAATATGTTGCGGTAAAGCTGGCAACACTGGATACGCGCCGCGAATATCCGCCGCAACAACTTCACTCTTCTCAAAACCAACCGCTCGGTAGACGCACGCATATTTTGTTATATCGCAATTCCATTCAAAATTCAATATTGTAACCGCAACCCTGAATACAACAGCATTATTTAATTGGAGTCAGATTTTCATTATATCCATACTAAATATAGCCCGTTATAACAAAGAAAAGGAACTTCCTCACCGAGATGTCTCCATAACGCCTTTAGAAGCTCTATAGCCGCAAGCGTTGACTTCTCTTTATGTTACACCGCTAGTCTTCTTTTCCAAGCAAGCAGTAGAAACGTGGCATGAAAAACAGATGACTGCGTGCCCCCTCTTTATCCGCGTCAGTTACAGGTCGTTCTATCGGATTATCAGATGGTTTCCCATCAAATCCCACTTCTGATGAAGCCACCGGGGGGTTGGTACAAACATCAACATCCCGATCATCGTCTTCACAGTCCATCGCAGGGCGTAGGATTTTATAATCAGGCCGAATAAATTACAAAAACAACGGACGTCGGCGATCCGTCTCCTAGGACAGTCACAGCGCTCGCTCTCCACCATAATGCGCACGCAGAACTGCCAGTTTGACGTTCCGCCAGAGTACGATTTATGGTACCCTCGTCCGATGAATTGTGATAAAACCTCCTTCAAAATTCAATTTAAATAATCGACGCTCCGACATACTTATAATCAGGGCCAGAAAAGAAAAATACATTTTAGCGTGACCATGCCAACTTAAACAGGCACTTACTGTGACTATACGTAATGTTGTGCGCATACTTTCAATAGTCAATATCTTTATTGAGCACGAGTAACTATGACTCTCTTAACAAAACCAAATGCCTCATCTCCCCTCATGCCAAAGCGTCATCTAATTAGTTTTTTTCTCTTTTTTTTAAAGATATAAATATTAAGTTTAAAATATGTTTGTATCGTTTCTTCTGTCTTTCTTTCTTTCTATTTGTTCCGTACGGGAATCGAACCTGCGATATCTCACGGTTCTGGCCACGGCGTCAACTGTCCAGTGAATGAATTATTGTTTAATTTATTTATAAATAGGGAATCACCAACATTAGTACACAGCTCGTAACTACAGCAATCTAGCACAGTGAATATAAGTTTACAATAAATTAATTGTATTTTTATACGGCCTAAATTCACTGAAGCCTGGCAGTAACACGTGATATATTTCTATTTCAATTATTTAAACGTGTACACAAACATTTGTGTACAAGGGGGACTTGATGCCATAGGCATTCTCCGCCAGTCGGACCTTTGGGTGATGTAGAGTGGAGTTAACAGTAATTGCCAGACGCAAGCAAAATTGAGATATCACTGATAATATATAAACAATGAAACAATTAATTTATTTTTGCGTATAGGCCATAAAACGGCACCTTTACGTCAATTTATATGTGAAAAACTAGATGAAGTTGATGATGACTATATTTTATACACTTACATAAATACTATTAAAATAGAATCCCAACTCTGTTTGTCTATTTTTTTTCACGCCTAAACTACTGAACCAATTTCTGTGAAAGTTGGTACAGACATAGTTTGGAACTCGAGAAAAGCCATTGGATAGTTTTTATACGAAAAATCTGCAGAAAATTACTATTACAAGAGCTAGTAAAATATATATCGGAAATAACTAACATAATTTAATATTTACGCACTACTTATACATATAACAAATACAAATATAAACATGAATTTAGATTTGTATTTCCACACCGTAACTGGCAGATGCGTAGAGCGCCTGCTCGCTTGGTGCGCACGTTGCTCTTTCTGTACCTTTGCGCGTGCTGCACCAGAAGGTGCCACTTTACTGCCACCACCAGATATTCACATATTGGTCCCAAATTGTCCTTTCTACTTAAATTTTGTAAACCAAGCCAATTCTCTGACTGAAAAGACTAAAAACGATTTTTCTTACGACTTTTTAAGTCGATTTAAGTTTCATTAAAATCTTTGAAGTTATCAGTCCTAGAATGCTATTACAAATAGATAAAATAATTATCATTTAAAAACATACATCTTGTATTTAAAGATTATTTTATTTAGTAGTCTCCAGTTAAAACACAATTGAAGTAGAAAGATATTCGCCTCAAGTTTTTATTTCTGTAGATTTGAAGTAAAACTAGAATTACCCACGGAATGTAGCAGGCGCTACTCCAATCTAACGTCGTCTAATATAAGCAATATAATATTATTATTTATGTTTGTTCTTTCCTTTCACGGGATCACAGGATCTCGGAGCTTTGGAAGGCGTACGAGGGGCCGAAGCTAACTTGGCCGTTGATCAATATTGTTACGAGCCTGACGTCACATTCCTGACTATGCGGACTTAGGTTACGGGATTGGATGAAATTAAACACTAATACCGGTTTTCAGACTTTCTATTTAACTTAAGTGACAGCGTCCACCGAGTTCCTCTCTAGCAGAGTCCGGACTGACACAAACTTCCGTTTGCTGCTCACTGTTCACGCTGACTTAACTGCACTTCACTATTTCACTGCACTTCACTATTTCACAGCACTTCACTATGTCACTCACTTTTCTTCTGTTTCACTTCTTCCTTTTTTTCCGAATCGCTTCTTAGAACTCAACTGCCAGCGGTGAGCCGCAGTTCCGCTTATATACCCCCGGTCAGGTTCTGGAACATTCAATTTCGTTTGTCTTTTCATTATTCATTTTTTTATTCTCCTTCTCGCTCTTTAATTTTCCATTTCTTTCACCCAAAAGCTTCCAGAAAGTTCTACACAAAATTTCCATCAACTAAAAATTCCATGCTTACGGCGGGACTCGAACTCTTTGTCAAGGCAACGTTTGACTACCATTCATAGACGTCATGATGACTCTTTTCCGTCACAATATTTTCGCCATCGTTGTACGCGAAAGCGTTTTCATCCCCATCACATAGATGGTTGGCAGTCAACAACTGTGCGATTTACGCGAAACTTTTTTCCCCGCACAGCAAAACTTTGGAATGATCTTTCGGCGGCGGTATTCCAACGAGCGTAAACCTCGTTAAAAGGCAGGCAACGCGCTTGTGACTCCTCTGGTGCTGTGGATGCCATGGGCGGCGCAGATCATTTACCATCATGTGATCCGTCTGCACGTTTGCCTACTACTCCATAAAAAAGTGCACCCAAGAACAATCCCGGTTGATGTAGGACTATTTGTGCAATATGCAGGAAACTATATGGTTATTGGTGTGGGTGGCTGTAGATGCATAACTTTGGAAATACTATGGCCCCTGCCCCTGACCAATATTGTTACATACGGATAAACAGGCAGGGGGTGACTGGCAAACTCAATTAATGGGCCCCCGGAAACGGCCGCTAGCATGTAGCGACTCGGAGGCAACATATGTTGAGCTGCTTGGAGAAGAAGAGGCATCCCACGGTTGTCAGAGCAATCCCGGAAGTATGTTCAAGACCCTCACCATTTACCAGCGTCTTATTGAGATACAGCCTTCCCCCTAATCTCCTTCAAATCCTTCATATTATTATTATTACTAATGTGGGTTTTAGTGGCAAAATATAAGTATTATATATAGTACATAAATTTTGGTTTATTTCCTATTAAATTTATAAATTATGAAAAAACAAAAAGTTACGTCCTCTCGTCTTACGTCTTCTGTCTTATCTCTCCCTTCGTTCATTCCCCCCCACTCTTCATCGTTCATAGTATTCCATACATTCCTTCCTGCTCATTCAAATGTTTTCTTTCACTCAGTATTCACTCCAAACTTATTTAATAATTCGGGCACATTTCAAAAATGTGGTATGAACGATAATCGTAGTTTCTATACATGAAATTTAAGTTTCTACACGAACGGATCGACTCGACAGGATTGGTACATGACTTCAAAAAATAAACCAGCGTGTACCACACTTTTGTTGTGTTTGCAACGCACATGTCTCTACCCAACCGCTCATAGAAGTCGAATCACCACCAACTGGGTGCCGCGCAATGTGTTGCGAGTTCGATTCCCGCACGGAAAAGCTCTTTGTGTGATCCACTTGTTGTTGTTTATGTGAAATTGTATGTTTGTAAGCGCACCCACGACACAGAAGAAAATCCTAATGTGGGGCAAAAAATAACACTCAATTACTCTGAAAACAAAGTAATCGCCAAGACGAATTAAACTTGCTGTAATTGAGTGGAGATTAGTTTAATTTTAGATTTTAGAAAAAAGAAATATGATTTAAACTAGCACAAACCTTAACCACCCTTTCAGCTCCATGGTCAGGTCACACCATGACATCATAATATATATTATATATTATTATAAGAATGCTCGATTGCATCTCAATCGGTGACCGAAGAGTGGATCAAGTTACAATTGCGGGATTTGACCTCAGACATATATTTGCGCGCTTACACAACAAAGGCAAGCGGCCATTTTAATACTTTTAAGAAAGATATCGGTAATATCAGAATCCTACCTATATCATAAATTCGAAAGTTTGTAACTATGGATCGATGCATGTTATGTATTATGTAAAACTTACTGAAGAGATTTTGATAAGACTTGGCGCAGCGATAGGTTAGATAGTCTGGAATAACACATGGGCTACTTTTCGACTGGGATTTCAAAAGTCAAAAGTCAAAAATCATTTATTCCAAATAGACCTTTACAGGCACTTTTGAACGTCAAACAAAATTTTGGAATGAAGGTTTAAAATGAATTTAGGTAATGTTAATTCCAGCATCCATTGACTTTGGCAGAAGTGTGGGGGAGGGAGAAGATTTAGCCCCATATACGGAGCCCGTGGTATCACCCTTCCATCCGTTATTTGTCGAAGGTTTGCTTTCCCACACTCATAATTCCAGACTATGAAACGTCACTTACTTTTTTGTGAGGGGACAATTATTCAATGACTTCTTTTGCCCAGATTGAGGCGAGAGGGCCGAGGCTACCTTATAGCGTTTGCCCCACCACCCCGGCTGAACATCACCGGCCCTGTAGGGCCTCACCTGTAGTGGTCTATTGGCTCTTTGAGGCGACTTTTTTACTACCCTCGCTCGCCGTTCGTAGGCCCGCGCTTACGGTGCCAACTCATTACTCGCTTTTATTATTTTTTTGTGTCTAGTTTTTTGTTTTATTTCTTTGATACATCTTTATGTCTACCCTGTAAATAAATATTTTTAATGAATCTATGGGTAAGATCATTGTTGTCAGTTTGAGATCCTTTAGATCTACTGCACTTCCAACAGCATAGCATAGGTAGTATGAAAAAGGAAAATCATTAATGAATACGCATAAAATAAAAATAAAAACATTTATTTGATAAATAGCCTTTTGTGTCGTTGACTAGAGAGTTCACCACCAGCCGCCGCTGGAGTAGCCGCCGCCGTAGCCGCCGGAGTGTCCACCGCTGTAGCCGCCAGAGTATCCGCCGGAGGAGTATCCGCCAGAGGAGTAACCGCCGGAGTAACCGCCGGAGGAGTATCCACCAGAGTATCCACCGCCTGAGACGGGCACGACTTGCTTGACGGTGACCACCTGCGGCACCGAGACCACCTTGCGCACGTTCACGACCTGGGGCACGGTGATCTCACGCTGCACGTTGACCACCTTCTGCACGGCCACCACCTTCGCGGCGGGCGCGGACCAGCCGCCCGAGGAGCCGCCCGAGTATCCGCCGCCGTAGCCGCCGCCGTAGCCGCCGCCCGAGTAGCCGCCGCCCGAGTAGCCGCCGCTCCAGCCCGAGCTGAGCGCGCTGCCGCCGGCGCCGCCCCAGCCGCTGCTGAAGCCGCGCTTCTCGCGCACCGCGCCGCCCGCCGCCAACGCTACCAGCGCGCACAGGACGATCTGGAACAAAGGAACGAGGGTTGCTGTCACCTGCCACACACTGCCAACGGTATACGAAGACATGCTGCATGCGTGCTACTCACGAAGGCTCTCATGTTGTCGCGGAGTGGTGTGAGTGCTGTGTGATGCCTGCGCCGCGCGCCCGCGCTATATATACGCGCGCGCTGCGCACGCGCAACCGTCGCGTCCTCGACAGACGCAGCACAGGGAGGCTCGCGATGATTCAATAACCCGTTCTCACCGATATGTTTGCTTGTATCTTGCACCAGATACAAATCTATTCTTAGCTTTACCTACTGGTGCTACATTTAGAAATAGACGACTTTAGTACTTATACACAATTATATCTTGATCTATATACAAAATGTAGAAAATCTAGATTCGGACATGTTTTTTATATACCATATTAATATAATATAAAATTTTATCGAAAATTACTTAAATGTGTAAACTAAGCTATGTTCAAAATCTTTTCATTGATGAGATCGACCCGTAGTTGACAGGATTTTGGTATAGTTGGACATATTTAGAAAATTTGATAACGATTAAGTTTAATTTAGAATTAGTATAAAATAATGTGTTATGTGAGTAGTACCCGCCCGACAGAATTACCACTGTAGTTTTTAGCATTATTAGCATTTGAACGATTTGAGACATATTATAAGTGGCGAGCTGGAGCTACTCGTGAGTTGAATACTAGCGGTGGCAGCTCGAAGGTAGGGACGAGACTACACGACGGCAGGGAAGGAGGGAAACATTGTGCGAGAAACGATATCAAACAAATGTGGGTTGCTGGTACAGCAATATTTGTAAGTAAGGGAGAAACGACGAAGAAGATCTATTGAGTTGATCTTAAGGTAATTAAGAGATGGGTCGGAAGAAAACTTTGTGATAAGCTTGTCATGCTACGTGTAGAACCATCTCACTTATAAGTCTGACGTGAAGTACAGAACGTAAGTCAGTCCATCACTGAAGTGAGCGCCAGGCCTGCCAGGCGGCACCGCGGCAAGCTACTAGTACACAGACCAAATGTCAAGGACAAATAAACAAACACAAAAACTAAGTACCAGTTGTAGTCATGTTTTTAGTTGACCTTCTGTAGGATTTGTTGCGTTGTAATTTTTAACCGACTTCCAAAAAGGAGGATGGTTCTCAATTTGACTGTAAATAAATATACTTTTTTTTCTTTTTTAAATTTTTGTTCGCCGATATTTATGAACTCATTTTGATAATTCTTCTTTTGTTGGATAGGGAGATGGTCTCAGAATGGTCCCATGATAAGGAAATCAGGATCTGATTATGGAAGACCAGAGAAATCAAAGGGAACTTTTGTAGGGGCGGGGTGTAACCTTTTCCTGTCAAAAAAATGATTACCTATCTACAACTACTAACTTTACAACTTGAAGCTGTTGCTGAAGTTGAAATTCACTAAGGCGCCGATTTCGTTAAGAAGTTGCTACAATAATACAATGTCCAAATCGATCATCTCCCTGAGAAGTGACCCTATTCTTTCCAGATCCAGGACGGCGTGAACATACCAGTCATTTGATAGCGGTTGTAGACTCTATGAAAAAAATTTAATGATAGGTTTAAATGTACTATTTGAGCCACAACGACTAAGTCCAGAATCTGGAAATGCCACTTAGGCGGCTTCTGTGGGCGAAGTATCCATAAGTTTTACACAATAAAACTTTTTCCAGACATCTTAATAATGTTACAGTAAACAAATTAAAATCAAAAACATAGTGATTAATTTCATTAAGAGGATAAACAAATGAAACTCTAATATCGAATTTTAAATTTTCGCTTATCATTGTAATGGCCTTGCCATCTATACGAAACGCTTTTCTATTAAATTAGGTGTTTCAATTATTTTACAAATTAAAACGATGATGTTTCTATTCATTTGATGAGAAGTGTATTTTAACAAGGTCAAGTGTGGAGGAGCTAAGCTTCGGCTCGACGGGAGTGATACCACGGGCTCTCAGAAAACCGGCGTGAAACAACCACAACGTTTTGTTGTGTCTTAGTGAAGTTACCGGAGGTCCGAATCTCAAATTCTCCAAATCCCTAATCCCCAAAAGGTCGGCAACGCAGTCGTACTCCGTAATCCGTTTGCTCGTTTGCTGTCCTATAAAATAAAAAAGATTTTTCAGCAGTATAGTTGTTTTATTTTTTATTTAAACCCCACCGCATTAGTTTGTGTTTTTTTTTCACCTTCGGCAGGAAGGTAGAACATTTTAGATGGAGGTCATAAATTCTAAATTAAATCATATCGCACGTTTAACAACATGGAACCAGTTTCCAAGATATTATTAATTTTATATGTGAATTTATTATTCTCATATTACGTAACTCACAAAGGACCCGCTAAGCTTTTAGCCAAATTTACGTAGCGTATATATAGCGATTGGGCTTTTTCCAGTAGTGAAATATCTTAATGCCTTCAAAACTTAAGATATTATGTCTGCTATATAAAACTTACTGTTTATTTCATTGCGATATTCAATAACATAGATCTTCATGTCCCCGCGGTGCGCCTTACTTGTTTCTATGTTTTTATTGCTTTGGTTTCGGAAGGTTCTGTTTGTATTATTATAAAGTAAACAAATAGTAAGACGGAGAGTCACTCGAGGTTGCGGTTGCGAGGGTAACGGTGGCAGCCTTAAACCAAGGGAATGAACAGATTGGTTTTTAGTCAGTCAGTCAGTGGAAGAAAACATTGAATGAGTTTCAGAGGGATGAATTGGTTTCAATAAACTATAATAGTTTACGTGTAGCGCTGCCATTAACTCGCCCCATATCACATACGGCACGCTACATTACTCTTGATATAGTGCAGGCACTCGGCGACGCTTGCAACGATCACGCTATCGGTCAGTGCATTATCACAGAGACAATTAAGATACGGAGTCATTTAGAACGAACAAGATATCTAGATGTCCGACGGTCTAGGTGGCTGAGTGGCTAGACTACTATAGATATATTTGAAATCATTTTTTGCGTGCAACTGTCACTGAGCTCCTGTTTGGTCACTGTCAAGTTGCCCAATAGGAAAAAATAAAATATACGCTATACATAAATATATTTATTGAGTGTGGGAGATCCATGCTTTGACACAAATGGGCTGGCTCGATCAGAGTGATACCACGGCCTCCCTAAAACCGGCGTGAAGGCACACTTACTTTGTGTTTCACTATGTGAGTGAGGTTATCGGAGTCCCAATTCTTCCCTCGTCTCGCCATCCACAATTCTCAAAACCCATTATCCTTAAATCCGTAATAACCCAAAAGAGGCCGGCAGCGCACTATTAGGAACTCCTTTGGCGCTACGAATGTCCATGGGCAGCGCTGATTGCTTACCATCTGGTAAGCCGTCCGCTCGTTTGCTAAATTATGTTATAAAAAAAATGTTTTTTGTTGACAGCGTGTCAGACTGAAGAAGAGCACTAGAGGCCACCGAAATACCATTGCATACTCACTGATACTAGGAACTAGTTATTTTGTAGTTTCTCGCTAAATTCGGAATCGTACTTTGTAGGTCTGCAAGCTATTGTCAGATTAGTTTATTGACATCTATAATAACATGTTCCTCTAAGGTCAGTACAAACACAACACCACAACATGAAGTAGGTACTTAGATAGATACACTTTTTGATATAAAAATGTGTAAGAATGTATAGAAGACAGATCTATGGCTACGAATCCTCACAATATTTGTTCCGACGGGATTGAAGTCAGGATGCTGTGAGCAACAGTCGCACTTTTGATTAATGTTTTATGTAGGTTAGATAATCAGAGATTAAGTAGCCCCGGTCTGAATAACTGGAAGAGCATGATAACCTAACATTTGGTTGAAGTATTTATAGATACTACCTATCGTCATAGATACGTAATTATAGATGTATTATAGATAACTATTTCAAACTGCTTTTTTTATTAGATAGTATCACTTATGTATACTAGTAATTATACCTAGTTAACGTATTATGTATATAGGTATTCCGATCATTATGGGATTACTGTCACGTGCAGCCAACTACAGGGGATTAATGTAGAGACATTAAACTATTTAATGTTTGAGTGTATGCACAACACACGATTATACAAGGCAGGCTGTGTCAACCTGTAGAGGCATAGAAGCGCAACACGTAATTAATAATATTTTTGTTGAATCTTTTAGGATATCTAATTATAAAAATATGTAATAGATTTAAATATTTAATTTTATTTACAAAACTTAATATCACAATAGACAGTGTCGTTGACTAGAGAGTTCACCACCAGCCGCCGCTGGAGTAGCCGCCGCCGTAGCCGCCGGAGTGTCCACCGCTGTAGCCGCCAGAGTATCCGCCGGAGGAGTATCCGCCAGAGGAGTAACCGCCGGAGTAACCGCCGGAGGAGTATCCGCCAGAGTATCCACCGCCTGAGACGGGCACGACTTGCTTGACGGTGACCACCTGCGGCACCGAGACCACCTTGCGCACGTTCACGACCTGGGGCACGGTGATCTCACGCTGCACGTTGACCACCTTCTGCACGGCCACCACCTTCGCGGCGGGCGCGGACCAGCCGCCCGAGGAGCCGCCCGAGTATCCGCCGCCGTAGCCGCCGCCGTAGCCGCCGCCGTAGCCGCCGCCCGAGTAGCCGCCGCCCGAGTAGCCGCCGCTCCAGCCCGAGCTGAGCGCGCTGCCGCCGGCGCCGCCCCAGCCGCTGCTGAAGCCGCGCTTCTCGCGCACCGCGCCGCCCGCCGCCAACGCTACCAGCGCGCACAGGACGATCTGGAACAAAGGAACGAGGGTTGCTGTCACCTGCCACACACTGCCAACGGTATACGAAGACATGCTGCATGCGTGCTACTCACGAAGGCTCTCATGTTGTCGCGGAGTGGTGTGAGTGCTGTGTGATGCCTGCGCCGCGCGCCCGCGCTATATATACGCGCGCTGCGCACGCGCAACCGCCGCGTCCTCGACACTGCGGGGCTCGGCTCTCGACGCCTGCCTGCCCACAACACAGTGGGTGGTTCCTAAGAGGATTTTTTCCTACTTGTCTCCTAACCTTTATACAACTATTAAACTCCGTACGACAACCCTTCTACAGTTCATCCATCATTATATATACATATACTATATAATTAATACAGATTTAGATATTGGTACAAGAACACTAAAACAGTGGTTGCACAAAGATTTGCGCGAGGTGCAACTTCTGTTACTGTTAATTAGTGCAATAGAATCAATCATTGACGACAGACACAACACATACACTTTTACTTTCTGTAAACATCAACAATTCAAGTTCCAATATAGACAGATGGGGTTACATATATACCCGAATTTATCCTGTCGTTTACCAACCCATCACATACATCTCAGCTACGTTTCCTTAAATACCCTCGCACCCTTTGAGAGTAACTTATACATGACGAAGAGTGTTCGTGACTATTTCTTGATTTTTACAACCAAAATGCTGAGTGAAGCATTGAAGTAGACAGGGAGCTTGTTGTGCCTCGATCACATTATTGTGAGAAATTTTATTCCTAAAGAGTTTATTTTATTTTTATTACTTGTAGTTATTTTATAATTCATATACATATTGTGTAGCGACAAAATATTATAATCATATCATATAAATCGTTGCAACAATTCGCCGTTGCATCTACTTATCTCAAAAATAGTATTATTGATATGTTAATTTGTTTGATTTACTAAGTTAAAATTTCCAGATTTGAACTTGGTTTTATTGTCTCAGTTTAGTTCCTTTTCAAATAAAAGTATTGAAACTTATATAGCATCTTATATTAGGTACATATGGAGCAGTCTATATAGGACAGAAAATGTTCCTTTCTACTGTTTTTTTTATGTATTTGATCGGCAAACGAGCTGACGGATTACCTGATGGTAAGCAATCAGCGCCGCCCATGGACACCCGCAACGGAGGAGTTACGAGTGCGTTACCGACCTCTTAGGGATTAGGGTTTTGGAGATTAAGGGATTGGGGAGGGATCGGGGGAGGGGAAGGATTGGGCCTCCGGTAACCTCACTCACACGGCGAAACACAACGCTGTGTTTAACGCGCAAATTTCCATAAGAGAGGAGAGGACTTCATAGGAGACAATCCGAGTATCGGGGATCGCGTCACAATCGTCAGCCACCGTAAGCTCGGGTCTGCGGACGACGAGTAAGCGTAGTTCGCTGTCCGAGGTTGCATTGTAAGCGCATTTACCGCGGTCTTGACCTCAAGCAAGAGAAGGAACGGGATGACATCCCCTCTTGTTCCACCCAGGATGAAAAAAGTGACTTTGTTATTTTGTCCTTTAAAGAAATCTCTGATTCTGCAATCATGCTCCCGTCTGACGAGACGAGGTATTTTATAAGTTATTACAAATTATATATTTTTAACGTCGTTTAAATCATCGCGATAGTCCAATACAATGAAATGTATACTTTATCCACAAAATGAAGGAATTAAAGTATCTTCTCTGTTTTCTGTAACACTCTCAATATGTGTATAGAGAATGTTGTACATAGTTGTGGCGTGGTTGTTCGATCTCTAGGAGCTGATCGCTTCGTCGTCAATGTCAGGCATCTTTTAACTTATTTATATTCTTCCAAAGAGTTGTAATATAAGCAGAAATTTCAGGTAGTGTCAGAGTGAACCAGAGATCCTATCTGCTCTAATCCTGCTCCACATGTACCTAATATGAATGTACAAATTAATAACTTTTTAATTTTGACAAGGTTGACCTGAACTGGCGGCCGATGGGTCAGAAAAGTGCTTGAGTCGCGACCACGGACCGGAAGACGCTGGTATTTGCTTCTGTGTCGTTGCTTTCAGTGTTTTTAACCGACTTGAAAAAAGGAGGAGGTTCTCAATTCGATGCGTATTTTTTTATGTATGTACACCGATTACTCGAAGATGCCTCAACCGATTTGTAAAATTCTTTTTTTATTTGATAAGGTATACTTGCCGTTTGGTCCCATTGTCATGAGGTCAGGGTCTGATGATGGGATCCTGGAGAAATCGAGGGGCACTTTCAAAAATTGTAGGGGCGAGTAGTTCTTTTGTATGATGTTTAAATAGGCCTTTAACAACACTACAACTTGACGAAGCTCGAAGTCGACCTGATGTTGGAGCTGGAAGACCGTCGTGGGATCTCCTTGACTATTTGGAGTAGTTGCCTTGTGTTTGGGCTTGGATGATTCGTATTGGCGAGCACTTTGCACCAAGATTGGTCGTGACTGTCATTAAGGGTCTGATAATGAGAACGATGGACAGCTCAGGGAACTCCTGATAGGTTTACAGTAAATACTTCGTGTTTGAACTTAATTCATTTATATATCGATGAAAACTTTGTACCTGTATGTTATGAATTAATATGTTTATTTTATTGAATAAAAATGTTTGTTATGAATTAATTATTTGATTTGATTTATGTTTTCCCTTGAAACGGTGGCCTTTTTCAGATCCAGTCGACAATAGCTATGTATGGTTTGTTCGTAGGTATGTCGGTTCATTGGATCAAACCATCAAAATTATTCGCGATAAGTAGAAAGCTTAAAGCATCTTTTGCCTGCTCCTAGACCTTACTTTTATTACTTGATCAGCTGGAGAAAAAAACACTGTATATGCGTCCACATAAAAGTTAAACCGTAACGAAACAATGCGTCAACCTGCGATGCGATGTATTAGACATGTTGTACTTACTATAACAAATTATAGGTTTCCCTTGTTTTATGAAACACTTTATTCTGTAAAGAATAACATAGAGCTGTCATGAACTTTTGTCATAAGCACAACATTATTGTCTGACATTGACAATAAATTACGATAACCTAGGAACCTACAAACAGAAATAGACCATTTACTAGACATTCCAATAGAACATCACGGAGCTAAAGCGATCTCAGTTCTCTAGAGATATCTGAACCTGGAGATCCTGTGAATGTCGTCTACCTAGCGGGAACAAGCAATACTGCTCTAAGCGATCACTATTGTTCTTCTTCATCATTGTTGTTATAGTTTGGAACATTATATAAGGTGATAAAATATGTAATAGATTTAAATATTTTATTGTATTTACAAAACTTAATATCACAATAGAGAGTGTCGTTGACTAGAGAGTTCACCACCAGCCGCCGCTGGAGTAGCCGCCGCCGTAGCCGCCGGAGTGTCCACCGCTGTAGCCGCCAGAGTATCCGCCGGAGGAGTATCCGCCAGAGGAGTAACCGCCGGAGTAACCGCCGGAGGAGTATCCGCCAGAGTATCCACCGCCTGAGACGGGCACGACTTGCTTGACGGTGACCACCTGCGGCACCGAGACCACCTTGCGCACGTTCACGACCTGGGGCACGGTGATCTCACGCTGCACGTTGACCACCTTCTGCACGGCCACCACCTTCGCGGCGGGCGCGGACCAGCCGCCCGAGGAGCCGCCCGAGTATCCGCCGCCGTAGCCGCCGCCGTAGCCGCCGCCCGAGTAGCCGCCGCCCGAGTAGCCGCCGCTCCAGCCCGAGCTGAGCGCGCTGCCGCCGGCGCCGCCCCAGCCGCTGCTGAAGCCGCGCTTCTCGCGCACCGCGCCGCCCGCCGCCAACGCTACCAGCGCGCACAGGACGATCTGGAACAAAGGAACGAGGGTTGCTGTCACCTGCCACACACTGCCAACGGTATACGAAGACATGCTGCATGCGTGCTACTCACGAAGGCTCTCATGTTGTCGCGGAGTGGTGTGAGTGCTGTGTGATGCCTGCGCCGCGCGCCCGCGCTATATATACGCGCGCGCTGCGCACGCGCAACCGCCGCGTCCTCGACACTGCGGGGCTCGGCTCTCGACGCCTGCCTGCCCACAACACTGCTGCTGCTGCACTTGGTGCGGACAATGGATGGCTCCTACGGGTATTGGTTCCCACTTGACTCAGGACCTTTGTACAACTATTAAATTCCGTAGGACAACCCCTCAGTTCAAGCGTACATGCAGTAATACATAATCTTTGTTACATAATTATTTTAGTTTATTGGTAAACAAACATTTTAACCTATCAATGAATAACGAATGCAATAACGTACTGAAAATCGAGTTGCGCGAGTTTCAACTTATGCTTCTGTTAATAAGTGATATAGCATCACTAGTTGACACTATAAAAAGACTTTTACTTTCTGTAAACAAGCGACCTCATCAATAACTCAAGTTTGAGTCGCCCAAGTTGAGTAAGAGCCATAAGACCGCAGATGGGACCGAACAGGGCTGATAATTAGCCGGGGATGGGGGTCAATTACAAGAAAATAAGGGGCGGTTTTATTTAATATTATATTAAGTTTTGAAATGGTACGATGGTTTGGTGCTTATAACTTACTACTAGATAAAACCAAAACTAAACGTATTATATTTACAACACTACATGTTATACAAGTAAAACCAGCGTGCTATCAAGGGCGAGGATTTGAGTCCGGTAGAATAACAACTGTCTTCTTAGGTATAACCCTAGACGCTGAGCTCCAGTGAGGCCCGTAGATGGTTTGTCGAAAAAGCTATTAAATCATGATTGATTTAATATGTAGCTTACATTTAAATTGGTGTGGTTCTTTCCTCAAAAGACCACTACCTATTAAACTTGCTCGGTTGCACACATTATATTTATTATTTTTTTCATTGTCTGGACTTTGAATTATTTCTTGGAGTAGTCATATAGGGAATACCAGCTTTATTTAGTTTATATATACTTACGTATAATGGTATATTTTTATTAGAACAATTTTTAAAGTACTGCTTAAAGGCTGGTTAAAAAAAGTGTTTCAGTTGCGAATATTTGTTACGTCATAATATTTTCGCGATAGCCCAATATAATAAAATGTATACTTTTATCCACAAAATGAAGGAGTTCTTCAAGCATCCGTGTCTGTTTAGTCAAACACACACATTACTTCATCTGTAAAGAGAAGATTATAGTTGTAAACTTGTATATAGATCTAAGTATGTAGTTAGTACCGGAGGTCGATTGCTCCCTAGTATATAGCGATGAGGCCTCTACGACATACACGTCCCATGTTGTTGATGTCATGCACCTCGTTATGCATCGTGAACCAAGAGACTCGCTTAGTTTAACTTATTATTTTTTCAAAATGTACGAATAAGCAGGCGGAAATATTTAAAGTAACTAGTGAACTAGAAATCCAGTCAAAACCTAACATCTCTACATAACATTAACGCACTAAAAAATAATACAAATGTATTTAATTATATTTAAATTGCTTTTTAATTAATACAACACTGACCTTAATAAACTTAATGTGAAAAATTCTAAATAATTTAAATGTACCAAGTGAAAAGTATATACTTTTGAATAAAACGGTACTTATATACCAATTTAATTAGTCAATACAATTTTGGATATAAATACAACATTTACATTGAAACTCAACACACGAAATAATCTTTCGAGAATCAATAAATTTAATTTTTTTTATGTGATATAGGTCACCAAACGAGATTGTCTGATGGTAAGCATTCAGTGCCGCCCAAGGAGACCATGACAACAACAGAAGAGTTACGAGTGCGTTGCCGACCTTTTGGGGATTAGAAGTTTGAAGATTTTAGGGAGGGTAAGGATTGGGCCTCCAGTAACCTCGCTCACACTGCGAAAGAAAGAAAGAAAGAAAACTGTTTTTATTCGGACTGAGACATGAAGGCCAAGAACAAAAAAAATATACAACAATAAAAAATACAATAAAAACTTTGAATGACAGGAATACAAAATAAAATAAAAATAAAATTAATCAAAACAATAACGTGAAAACAGCCTAACAAAGTTACAATAATACAAGCCTGGGTTGGCGGACATGCCCAATCCGAATGGGTCGCCAACTCAGCAAAAGCTGGGCACGGAGCACCCAACACTGATTTTCAGTTTGCACCCCTGCAGTGACGCACGGAGGAATGCAACACATACTATCTACTAGTACGCATCCTAAGCTGCATTATGACAAAATATATTAGTTTTGAGACTTGCGGGTTCTAGTGATCAGTCCAGGGGAAAAGAAAAGAAAAGAGATAGATAAGAATATTATAATACTAAAATATGAGTAAATAGTGATCTGTTAAATATAAATTAATTTTTAAGATTTAGTTATTTCATATTAAATAGTATAATTTTTTAATATAGGTAAGTATATGTCATAATTGAAGTGGGGTACTTGCAAAATAATACACCATAAAATCGTAACAATAGTCTCGGAAGTTGCGGGTGAGCAGGGTGTCGCATTGGTTACTTAAATACGGCTGCACAGTTTAACGCTCATTTGCACCATAACTACGCGCATCATCACTACGATGGTATTGAGTTACTATTGAGGGAGAAACCAGAATTTTGCGTGACGTGAAACTGAACAAACGCTATGACAATCGGCGATTAACTCTCGCAATAAAACTCGAGCGGTGACGGTGAGTCTTTTATTTATTAAATAAATATAATAATGTGATATAATAGTGAGGAGTAGGTATAGAAAAACATTTCAATATGTGATTGGAGATATTTAATTGTAAATTAGTAATAGATCGAAACACAATGCTGTGGTTGTTTCACGGTGGTTTTTTGTGAACCCGTGGTATCTTTCCAGTCGAGCCGACCCAATCGTGCTGAAGCATGGCTCTCCCACATTTAAAATTATATAAGAGGTTCTGTTCACAACATTCTAGAAAAACAGACAATATAGCCTTGTAGGTAGGAACTCAACGACGAACAAGTCGACATCCGGGTACCCTCCGAGCGAGGCTAGGAAGAGATTTAACGCGGGCCAGTGTGTAGCAAGAAGGAGCTGAAGATACCTACGTAGTTTTATCACCTCATTGTGAAGATCTGGAGCATCAGTAAGTCAACGACAAATTAAGTCAAATTCCACAGTGTAGTAGCCAAGACATCCAGTCAGCCATTTTTTTTAAGTAGTAATCAAAACACCGTTTGTAATAAAGAAATTGCTGAAATGGTTTTTTCCTTGTGTCCGAGCCAAATTACAAAAAGGAAAGACCAAACTGTTATGGATCTCATAGTCGTGGACAATTGACGTATATTGTAGCCCAAGATCCCAGTCACCCCAGACTTACGTCATTATAGGAAAAATCTATTTTTTTGGATTGATAGTATAAAATAAGCTTAGAAAGGAATTGATACTCGCATGCTGATAGCTGGGCCGTTTTACAGGTAGCAGGTATCAATGGTGGTAAAAAATCATGTTAACTTACATTAAAGTAGGAAGGCTGGTTTTTACTGAATCTCATTCTATTGCCTTAAAATTTAACTGATCCTCGAGGAGTTTGCAAATATCGGGTTTAATCTGATTAGACTGAGACTGAAACTAAGAGTGCAATAATATTTTTTTAAAATTTTATAAAAATACAGGGTGTAAAAAGACACTTAACGAAGCCGAAAGCCACGAATTCTACCCATTATTTGGATCATTTTTTTCTTTAAGACCATAGCTGGAACTCCACGCGTTCTCGAGATATTGAAGGTCAAAGATGCATTTTTAATTTTTTTTGGGCAATCGAAATTTAAGTATTATTACAAAACTTTTTTCCAAACAAACATTACCTGAATTTTCGATTTTTCTAAATAAATTACCCATTTAAAGTTACGAACAGTAATGTACGCAATAAATAAATGCAGACCCGCACACAAAACATCGTGTATCTCAGTAGGATTTTTATTTTACAGAATTGTTTTGTTGTTGCGAAGTAAAACGTCGACCTACGTACTTATCACAGCGTTTTAATGCTAAGCTGTGAACCTTCGCACACAATGACACGAAGCCCGTTTGCTTTACATTGCACGCAATAAAATTATTATTTTTTTTGATGCCTGAAAATAAAAGTCGTTTCCCAGTGATAATTTTAGCGTAAAGCTACTTAGAACTGCAGTATGCGTAGTTAACGGCTTCGTTAAGTGTCTTTTTACACCCTGTATACGTTTATAACAAAATTTAAAAAAATATTTGTTTAAAAAAAAAATAACTATTAGGGATTGATGATTCCTATGACCAAAGTATTAATTAATAATTCAAAACGGATTCTTACAACTATAGAGTAATTTAAAATATGAATTACTTTTTAATTTACCTAATAAACATTACAAAAATATATTTAATTCTTTTTTTCATAAAGTAAAAAAAATAAAAATGATCAGGAGAAACTTAATATACTGTGTTTCCATTTAATGTCCTAATTAATGCAGAGTAACAGGTAAAGAAATGTCTAAAGTTCATTACTTTTCAGAATTTTATACCTGAACACGTCAGTTTGTGTCGTGGGATGTTATGTCGTGGTGGCCCAGAGGTTAAGCAGCCCGCTTCTCATGCATGAGAGTGTGGGTTCGAAACCTGGCAAGTACCAATGTGACTTTTTCCGAGTTATATGTCCTTCTATGATTATTTAGACACCGCTGACATACGGTGAAGGTAAACATCGTGAGGAAACCTAGACTTATAATTTCCAATCATAAGTTAAGCCAAGAAATCGCCAACCCGCATTGAGCAAGCGTGGTGATTAATTCTCTAACCTTCTCCGTATGAGAAGAGGCCTTTGCTCAGTAGTGGGCACTTATAGGCTGTTGATCGTGTATCACTTTATTTCATAAAATTAATTATAACAACAATAAGCAACAGTTGGTTGGTTGGCTTTTCCTCACCTGTTCAGCAATTCATGATATCAGCAAAGTATTGTCCGAAACATGTTATTTTGGGTTAATCGCCAAAACTAGTATTAGCAAAAAGTATCAGGCCCTGAATACCGATATATTCGTCCGTTCTCCGGAGTGGAGCCGTACCTTATTCAACTATATTTTCTAAACAATGCGTCAAACTGTGATCTATTAGACAGAATATAGTCAGGATTGTAGGCTGCTCTTGTTTTTAATTAAATATGTAAAGAATAACATAGAGCTGTCATGAACATTTGTCATAATTACAATATTATTGTCTGATATTGACAATAAATTATGATAAATTAACATTCCACACAAAATTAAC